>CM074724.1:384326319-384473230 GCA_037306005.1 Rhinophrynus dorsalis
CAGTCAGTTAGGTTACTATCTGTCAGGTACGGGTAGGTTAGAGCAGCATTTTTTTATCTGTTAGGTTACGGTCAGTTAGGTTATGATCTGTTAGGTTACAGTCAGTTAGGTTACTATCTGTCAGGTATGGGTAGGTTAGATCAATGTTTATTATCTGTTAGATTATGGCCTGTTAGGTTACTATCTGCTTTCTTATTGCACTCATATTGCATCCTTATTGCACTCATATTGCATCCTTATTGCACCCATTATTGCCTCCTTATTGCACCCATATTGCACTCATCTTGCACCCATATTGCATCCTTATTGCACCTATATTGCACTCATATGGCCCATATTGCACTCATATTGCACCCATATTGCGTGCTTATTGCATCCATATTGCACTCATATTGCACCCATCCCTCACCTTGTAGTGGCACATAAGTCATTTTGGGGGGGCAAATCTCGCCACTGTGTTATGTGGCTGGGGGGCCATGTCCTTGCAGAGATTTTCATAGGAGTAGCCAGGGGCCGACGGCCCCTGGCAACTCCTATGAAAATCACGCCCCTGCGTTATGTGTGAGGAAACATGAATGTCTCCTTCTAGTGCACGCCCGTGCACGCCCCTGGGTGTGTTCAGAGCCGGAGAATTTTGGCTGCCTGCCAAGCTTCTCCTTTTAGTAATATAGATGTGTATATGCTATATACATGTATATTTGTGTGTGTGTACATAGATATATTGTATGGGTATGTGTATGTGTGTATATGCATGTGTATGTGTGTGTTTATATGTATGAATGTGTGTATGTATGTGTGTGCAAATGTGTATGTATGTATGTGCATGTACACTTGTGTATATGTGTATATGCATATAGGTGTATGTATATTGATAAAGGCTAAGCAATATAGCTGAAACGTCGATTCAATAAACATCACTGGAATGCTTTCATCAAAACCTGTGAGTGCTGTTCACTTTTTGAATTTATATATATATATATATATATATATATATATCAGGGCTTAAAAGTTGAAGTCCTTTGCTACTAGCCAGACCTGAAAAGTTACTCGCCACTGCAAGCCATAACATACCCACCAGGGCTAAATTTCTACTCGCCAGGGCTAAATTTTCACTCGCCATTGGCTAGTGGAGAGTGGAAATTTTGGGCCCTGTATGTATGTATGTGTATGTGCATATATATATATATATATATACATATTATATCTACCTATATGGGCACAATTTGTATATAGGTCTGCATGCCCATACTGGCATTGTACCATTCATAATATGTGCAATCTTTTTTTTAACTCTCTCCCCTCCCATACCATCTCCTGTATTTTTCTTCTCTTTCTCCCCCCCCCCCCCACTGCCTTGTACAGGGTATTTACGACCCTCTGCAAGAAGAGTGTGGATTTTCTCTTGCTCCCTGTCTTATCAGCAGTCCTGCTGTGTTAACCCCAGCAAACAACACAGCTTTGAATTCAAATTATTAACTGTATTAACTGTGAATTCTGTGTTCTTGTGCTCAGAAATGCTTTAGATGTGAGAAAGGGAGTTTATCCCGAAAGCTTTTTCAATCCATAATTATGTTAGTCCAATAAAAAAGGTATTACAAGATATTAATTTTGTTTGTTGTTTTACATCTACATCACTGGACTAATACGGCTACAATCTTAACTCTACTACTATGGAAGATACCACATACAGCCGCTTAATAAAGCAAATCCACAAAACGATCAGAAAAGAAGTACAGTGATGTATACTTTCTATCCATCTGCAAGAAAAGACAGCTGATTCCCAAAGGACTAAAAATCAAAAATCCACTCGCTACTACACACAAATCACAGTATGCTAATAAGCTGTGTAAACGCACTAGTGAGAAGCTAAGAAATCATCTGATCCACCAGTTCTACAAGAAACATAACATTCAATAATATGAAAAAACAATGCCTATACTTCAAAAACTACGTGATAATAAAATATTTATATCGCTAAACAACTAGAAAACGAACTACCCTATTCTTACAAAAAACAAAAGCAGGATCTTTTCAAGAAGACAAACCATAAACTCATCAGACTTCAACAGGACGACCACAAACATCTGGCAAAACAAGAGAAATCACAAGAGAAATCAGGGATAGTTAATATTTCTGATTACGAACTATCAGACTCAGAAGTATCAGTTCTCTCTAAAGGAATATCATTTTGTCCTAGCACAAAACTTGATCACTTTCAGCTCTACTCTGACTTGGAAGAATTTTTCAGAAGGATGCGACTTAAAGGGATAGTAATGTTTCATAATAAAAGCAGCTCTAATTAATCATCATAGTATTTGGACTTTGGAGAGTGTTATTTCAATTTGGTCAGAGTTGTAGTTCAAGAGTAATTCAATGACAAAGTATCCCCCTCCCTCCCCTTTTACTGATGTAACACTGTTCAGCCAGAGCAGAAGGGAGGTGCCCAGGTACACTGCAGAGAGGGACAATCTTCAATTAAGATAAGGGAAAAAACTGAAAAACTTGTCTAGGGGGGCAGGGCTTTCATTGTTCTCATAGGAAGAAGATTGTCCCCTTCTGTTATCTGTCTGGTCTATAGACTGCATTCCACATCTGAGAAGAGATGGCTTACACTAGGTAAAAGGGGCGGGAGGGGAAACTTTGCTTGTGAATATCTCTCAAACCATAAAGGTTTGAGAGATAAGACTTATATCGTTCTTCATGTTTTTTTAATGCCTACAAAATAAAATAAAGATGAAACGAAGTGTGTACTATCCCTTTAAGGAATACTTCCATGATAAAGAGAGCACTGAAACAACAATGGATTACAACAGCAGCAAAAAGAACACCCATTTCACTCCAGCACCAGGACAGCTACATTGAAAGTTTCCGTCTAAGAACTGCATTCTATGCAACCAAACAAAACAGAAAAGGACATTTTTCATAATCTCACAGTACAGGAACAAACTGCTATAAGTGACTTGAGAAATAATCACGCTATCACCATCAAACCAGCAGACAAGGGAGGAGCAGTGGTGATAATGAACACCACACACTACATAAAAGAGGGGGACAGGCAATTGTCAGATGGTAAATACTACAAAAAAACTAAATGAAGATCGCACTAAGGAGTATACATTGCAACTCAGGGAGCTCATCAAATCCTTCCCTAAGAAGCTACAACCAGAACTGGAATCACTCATACCAACCAGTGCCTGCATGGGCAACTTCTATATGCCTCCCAAAATCCACAAGGTAGATAACCCTGGCAGACCTGTAATTACAGGAATGGGAAAACTTACAGAACAAATCTCAGGACTTGTAGAAATTATCCTAAAACCAGGGGAGGGCTGGCAACTAGTGGCCTGGAGGGCAAATATAATCAAGGGGCCCATTTCCACTATCGTTCCAGCCCACTGTCCCACTTTACCCCCTTTTGTACATTTTTAAACTTGTCTTTAATGTTGTGAAGGCAAATCATACCACAGAGCTTACAATTTAAATGGTGCTACACTAGTAATACTATAGAGCTTACAGTTGAAATGGAAGCTAGACTAGTGATACTATAGAGTTTACAATTTAAATGGTGCTACACTAGTGATACTATAGAGTTTATAGTTGAAATGGAAGCTAGTCTAGTGATACCACAGAGCTTACAATTTAAATGGTGCTACACTAGTGATACTATAGAGCTTACAGTTGAAATGGAAGCTAGACTAGTGATACCACAATGCTTACAATTTAAATGGTGCTACACTAGTGATACTATAGAGTTTATAGTTGAAATGGAAGCTAGACTAGTGATACCACAGAGCTTACAATTTAAATGGTGCTACACTAGTGATACTATACAGCTTACAGTTGAAATGGAAGCTAGACTATTGATACTATAGAGTTTATAGTTGAAATGGAAGCTAGACTAATGATACCACAGAGCTTACAATTTAAAGCTACACGTATGATACCATAGAGCTTACAAGGGGGAATTAGTTATGTTACTAGTGTAGCTCCATTACGGTTATGAGCTTTGTGGTACCACTAGGGTAGCTCCATTTAGTTGTAAGCTCTGTGGTTTCTTTAGTGTAGCTTCATTTTAGTTGTAAGCCATACCTCCCAACATTTCAGACTGCCAAAGAGGGACACTTGCTTTTTAAGGGGTGTTTCTGGGGGTGTGGCTGATGGGCGGGGCATTATATAGAATTTTTACACAGTTTCATGACCTGCTGACACCTACTTCTGTAAACTAATAAATGACTTATATTAAGAACAAAGTATTTTATTTACACAGACTAATTTATAAACACATATACTGATGTTTAAACAAACAATAATGTGAGTTTTATTGCTGTGGAGCAGCGTGATACACTTACATACACCCCACACAGTCTGATCTCCTAAAAAGAGGGACACCAGGGTGGGAAAGAGGGACAGAAGGATTTGGGTCTAAAAGAGGGGCTGTCCCTCCTAAAGAGGGACACTTGGGAGGTATGTTGTAAGCTCTGTGGTATCACTAGTGTAGCTCCATTTACAGCAGCTAGAAGGATATTGATGGGGCAGTGGCCCACCAGCCCAGACCTGTGACTGACCCAGGGGGCAATTGCCCCTCTTCCCCCCAGGCCAGCCCTCCCCTGCCTAAAACCTCTTGTCACCAATACCAACAGCTTCATAAAAGACACCACTGATTTCCTCAACAAACTCAGCCAAATCTCCAACCTCCCTGCCAACACCATCCTAGTAACTATGGATATGCAGTCTCTGTACAGTAACATTCCACATAAAGATGGCATCAGCGCTTGCTTCAATTTTCTCTCCTACACTGACGATCCAAAAATACAGCCCCCAAATTATCAAAGAACTGATACCTTTCATCCTCAAACATAATTATTTCAGTTTCAACAATGAGGTCTACCTACAAACCATGGTAACTGCTATGGGTACTAAGATGGCACCACAATATGCTAACCTGTTTATGGCAGACCTAGAACAGAGATTCCTAGACATACAACATACCAAACCATACAAATATTACCGATACATCGATGATATTTTCATCATCTGGACCGAGAGTGAGGAAAAACTCATACAATTCCATGATTCTTTTAACTCATTCCACCCTTCAATCAAACTAAAAATGGAATACTCTACAAAATCTGTAAACTTTCTAGACACAACGGTGGCATGTACCAATGGCACAATCCACACCTTGCTCTACAAAAAGCCCACAGACAGATGCAGTTACCTCCACAGCACCAGCTTCCACCCCCCCCATACTAAACAGGGCATCATCTACAGCCAAGCAACTAGGTACCATAGAATTTCCTCTGACGCTAATGACCGTAACTCACACCTAATTGTACTCTCCCAGTCTATGAGACAGAAAGGCTACAAATCTTGGATTATTACTAAACAAATCCACTCTGGTCTAAAAACACCATGCACGCACCACCTTCTGCAGTACAGGGAGAAAAAAATCTCTACACGGGTACCACTTGTGGTCACCTACAACCCAGCTCTTGAAGAAATATGGAAAATTATTAAAGATTTACAACCAATGCTAGCAGAAGATGATACTCTGAAAAATATCTTCTCTGAAACCCCCGTTTTGGCCTTTAGACAACCACCAAACCTTCAACAAAAATTAATCAGCAGGAAACTACACACTGATGAGAAGAATATAGAAAAAGGTACCAGACAATGCAAGAAACCTCGCTGCAAACTGTGCCAGCACATATGCCCAGACAACAAAGCCACCCACAACAACAAAACCTACAGCATTAAAGGATCATACTCCTGCACATCTAGCAATGTGGTAGATATGATACACTGCACCAAATGCCACCTAGGGTGCTACATTGAGGAAACCACCCAGCAATTAAATGGCAGAATGAACATGCACAGACACTCCATCAAACATCACAAAGAAGGATCCTACTGCACCCCTGTGGGACACCATTGTACCAGCCTGAACACTCAATTAGGGACCTAAAAATCAAAGTGCTCAAAGGGAACTTTAGAAATACCCAAGAAAGAAAAACTTTTTTTAACAGCAAGAACAGAGGACTAAATGTTGATTTGGGTTTCCTGTCCCGCTATCAAGGATTCACATGACCCCTCTATCAGTATCTTACTCCTCATATATATATCCACATGTTAACATGAATTCTAATGACAAGTTTCATATTATTATTATCATATTAAGTATATGTACTGACAAATGCTTTCCCATACCCTTATACATGCAGGCGTATATACATATATGGGTGGACTATTCTATATGTATATATTAGTTTATGTGCATATATGTACATGTAGGTATGCATGCATGTATGTATGTGTTTATGTATGTGTGTGTATGTGCATATGTATATATATATATATATATATATATATATATATATATGTGTATATATATATCTACCTATAAGGGCACAATTTGTATATAGGCCTGCATGCCCATACTGCATTGTTGGCATTGTAGCATTCACAATATGTGCAATCTTTTTTTAACTCTCTCCCCTCCCATACCATCTCCTGTATTTTTCTTCTCTTTCTCTCCCCCCCACACACTGCATTGTACAGGGTATTTACGACCCTCTGCAAGAAGAGTGTGGATTTTCTCTTGGTCCCTGTCTTATCAGCAGTCTCGCTGTGTTAACCCCAGCAAACACCACAGCTTTGAATTCAAATTATTAACTGTATTAACTGTGAATTCTGTGTTCTTGTGCTCAGAAATGCTTTAGATGTGAGAAAGGGAGTTTATCCCGAAAGCTTGTCAATCCATAATTCTGTTAGTCCAATAAAAAAGGTATTACTAGATATTAAATTTGTTTGTTTTCTATCAGTTAGGTTATGGTCAGTTAAGTTACTGTTAGGTTATGGTCAGTTAGGTTACTATCTGTTAGGTTATGGTCAGTTAGGTTACTATCTGTCGGGTAAGTGTAGGTTAGGATCAGTGTTTTTGATCTGTTAGGTTATGGTCAGTTAGGTTACTATCAGTTAGGTTATGGTCAGTTAGGTTACTATCTGTCAGGTAAGTGTAGGTTAGGATCAGTGTTTTTGATCTGTTAGGTTATGGTCAGTTAGGTTACTATCAGTTAGGTTATGGTCAGTTAGGTTACTATCTGTCAGGTAAGTGTAGGTTAGGATCAGTGTTTTCGATCTGTTAGGTTATGGTCATTTAGGTTACTATCCGTTAGGTAAGTGTAGGTTAGGATCAGTGTTTTCTGTCTGTTAGGTTATGGTCAGTTAGGTTACTATCAGTTAGGTTATGGTCAGTTAGATTACTATTTGTCAGGTAAGTGTAGGTTAGGATCAGTGTTTTCTATCTGTTAGGTTATGGTCAGTTAGGTTACTATCAGTTAGGTTATGGTCAGTTAGGTTACTATCTGTTAGGTTATGGTCAGTTAGGTTACTATTAGTGTTGAGCGAGCATGCTCGGCCGATGCTCGGATCGGCTCGAGCATCGCTCTGCTCGGCACATGGCGGTACTCGTACGAGTACCGCATGTGCTCGCCCGCCATGTTCGGGTCTCCTCCCCGCACGTTTTGCGGCTGCTGCACAGCCAATAAACGTGCAGGGAGGCTCTGACATCGGTGTAATGCCAGCAGCCATGTTGGCTGCTGGCATTACACTGATTGGCTGGCCAGAACCCGTGGTCGGGTGCTGTATAGCACCTGACCATCGAGTTCGGCTCAGTCTTAGCCAGGGAGAGCTGAGGATAGGAAGGGAAAGGCAGTGTAGGGAGGAAAAAAACCAAAATTGTGAAAAAAAAAGAACCAAAAGTCCTTTTTAGGACTACTGTGTGTGGGGGCAGCAGGTTATTTTGTGTGGGGGGAAAAAAAAAAAAAAAAAAATATTCTGTTTAGTGTGCAAAGTTGCAGATTAGAGCACATTCTGTTTAGTGTGCAAAGTTGCAGATTAGAGCACATTCTGTTTAGTGTGCAAAGTTGCAGATTAGAGCACATTCTGTTTAGTGTGCAAAGTTGCAGATTAGAGCACATTCTGTTAAGTCTTCAAACTAAAATATCAAAGTCACATATTCCATTCAGTGTGCGTCGCCGCAGTTTAGCAGCACATTCTGTGTACTGTGCAGAGTTGCAGAATAGGAAGAAATACTGTTAAGTCTTCAAACTAAAATATCAAAGTCACATATTCCATTCAGTGTGCTTCGCCGCAGTTGTACTGTGCAGAGTTGCAGAATAGGAAGAAATACTGTTAAGTCTTCAAACTAAAATATCAAAGTCACATATTCCATTCAGTGTGCTTCGCCGCAGTTTAGCAGCACATTCTGTGTAGTGTGCAGAGTTGCAGAATAGGAAGAAATACTGTTAAGTTTTCAAACTCAAATATCAAAGTCACATATTCCATTCAGTGTGTGTCACCGCCGTTTAGCAGCCTATTCTGTGTACTCTGCACAGTTGCAGAATAGTAAGAAATACTGTTAAGTTTTCAAACTCAAATATTAAAGTCACATATTCCATTCAGTGTGTGTCACCGCCGTTTAGCAGCCTATTCTGTGTACTCTGCACAGTTGCAGACTAGGAAGAAATACTGTTAAGTTTTCAAACTCAAATATTAAAGTCACATATTCCATTCAGTGTGTGTCACCGCCGTTTAGCAGCCTATTCTGTGTACTCTGCACAGTTGCAGAATAGTAAGAAATACTGTTAAGTTTTCAAACTCAAATATTAAAGTCACATATTCCATTCAGTGTGTGTCACCGCCGTTTAGCAGCCTATTCTGTGTACTCTGCACAGTTGCAGACTAGGAAGAAATACTGTTAAGTTTTCAAACTCAAATATTAAAGTCACATATTCCATTCAGTGTGTGTCACCGCCGTTTAGCAGCCTATTCTGTGTACTCTGCACAGTTGCAGAATAGTAAGAAATACTGTTAAGTTTTCAAACTCAAATATTAAAGTCACATATTCCATTCAGTGTGTGTCACCGCCGTTTAGCAGCCTATTCTGTGTACTCTGCACAGTTGCAGACTAGGAAGAAATACTGTTAAGTTTTCAAACTCAAATATTAAAGTCACATATTCCATTCAGTGTGTGTCACCGCCGTTTAGCAGCCTATTCTGTGTACTCTGCACAGTTGCAGACTAGGAAGAAATACTGTTAAGTTTTCAAACTCAAATATTAAAGTCACATATTCCATTCAGTGTGTGTCACCGCCGTTTAGCAGCCTATTCTGTGTACTCTGCACAGTTGCAGAATAGGAAGAAATACTGTTAAGTTTTCAAACTCAAATATTAAAGTCACATATTCCGTGTAAGATGAAGAAGGCGGGTAAAAAGGGACGGGGAAGTGGACGTGATCCTGATAGTTCAGGGCGCGGGTCAGGACTAGTGTTGAGCGAGCACCACGATGCTCGGGTGCTCTGACCGAGCACCCCCTGAGGCTCGAGTGCTCGGCCGAGCACCCGAGCCCCATTGGAATGAATGGGGCAACACCAGGCACCCCCTGCTCTGATGAGGGGAGGGTGCCTGGTCAATGCCCCCTTCATCTCCGCTATGCCCCCTTCATCTCCGAATGCCCCCTTCAGCTCCGCAATGTCCCCCTTCAGCTCCGCTATGCCCCTCTTCCACAATGTGCCCCTTCATCTCCGCTATGCCCCTCTTCCACAATGTGCCCCTTCATCTCCGCTATGCCCCTCTTCCACAATGTCCCCCTTCATCTCCTCTATGCCATAGAGGAGATGAAGGGGGACATTGTGGAAGAGGGGCATAGCGGAGATGAAGGGGCACATTGTGGAAGAGGGGCATAGCGGAGATGAAGGGGCACATTGTGGAAGAGGGGCATAGCGGAGATGAAGGGGCACATTGTGGAAGACGGGCATAGCGGAGAAGAAGGGGGACATTGTGGAAGAGGGGCATAGAGTCTATGCCCCTCTTCCACAATGTCCCCCTTCATCTCCGCAATGGCCCCTTCATCTCCGCAATGCCCCCGTACCTCCAGTCCCTGGTGGTCCAGAGGAGCTTCTTCGGATCTGTGCCTCTTCCGGCACAGATCCCCGCCACCCGAACATGTCGGGCGAGCACATGTCGGTACTCGACGAGTACCGCCATGTGCCGAGCAGAGCGATGCTCGAGCCCATCCGAGCATCGGCCGAGCACGCTCGCTCATCACTAGTCAGGACGCGGAGAAACTGTGCCTGGTGCCAGAGCACAAGAAAGAAAGACATCCACCATACCTAGCTTCATGTGTAATTTTACAGGGCGTCGCAGGACATCACTCTCGAGGTCCGACCACTGCGAACAGGTGGTCGGTTGGATGACAGCTGATACTGCTTCCAGTCGGTTAAGCACCACCCTGTCTTCCACCAAGTCCACTCTCAGTAGCCAAGAGTCTGGTCAACATAATCCTCACTCTGATCATCCTTCCTCCCACCATACACGGTCTGGTCAAAGAAGTGATCCCACACTGGGATATAGTGAGGAGCTCGTCTCATCACCAATCCTTCATTTGACCCTCTCTCCAAGCACGCTTGCAGAGGAACATGACATCTTGTGCCCTGATTCACAACCTCTAGAGGCTACCCAATCACAAGAAGATGACAGATGTGAACGGCATTTAAGGTCAAAGGAAGTAGTGGATGATGATGATGATGATGAGACACAGTTGCCATTAAATCAACCACTATTTCCGTCTCAAGACCTTGTTGAGGAGAATGTTATACAGTTGTCAATGACTGAGTATGTGGTGGGATCAAGACTTGAGGAGGATGATCAGAGTGAGGAAGTGGAGGAGGACTTGGTGGACGATGAGGTGACTGACCCCACCTGGGAAGGTGTAGAGCCGAGCGATGACAGCAGTCCTGAGGGAGAGCCATCTGCAGCACCGCAACAGGCTGGAAGAGGCAGTGGTGTGGCTACAGAAAGAAGGCGGACCGCACCAAACCGGCCCGCAAATGTTCCACGGAGCACCCCCTTGCGTAAATCTACCTTGCCAAAGGGTAGGTGTTCCGCGGTATGGCGTTTTTTTAAGGAAAGTGCGGACGACAAAAGAATTGTAGTTTGCAACCTGTGCCTCACCAGAATGAGCCGAGGCATGAACACTAGAAACCTCACCACCACCAGCATGATCCGACACATGGCATCCAAGCACCGTAATAAGTGGGAGGAACGCCTGGATCGCCCATCTGTGTCTGCAGGCCACACCACTGCCTCCTCTTCCCCTGTTTTCAGTGCCGGCCAATCGCCTGTCGAAGGCGCAGGCCCGCATACCTCCCGCCCTGCACCTGTACCATCTGAAGCACCATCAGCGACCACATCCACTTCCCTGTCCCAGCACAGCGTCCAAATGTCGTTACCCCAGGCATTTGAGCGCAAGAGAAAGTACCCAGCCACCCACCCACAGGCCATAGCACTAACCTCACACCTTTCAAAATTACTGGCCATCGAAATGCTGCCATTTAGGCTTGTGGACACTGAGTCCTTCCGCAGCCTGATGGCAGCAGCTGTCCCTCGGTACGCGGTCCCCAGCCGCCACTACTTTTCCCGGTGTGCCATCCCCGCATTACACCACCATGTGTCCCGTAACATCACCCGTGCCCTGACCAACGCAGTTACTGGGAAGGTCCACTTAACGACTGACACATGGACAAGTGCTTGTGGCCAGGGACGCTACATTTCCCTGACGGCACACTGGGTGAATGTCGTGGAGGCTGGGAGCGACTCGGACCCTGGGATGGCACGGGTGCTACCCACGCCGAGGATTGCGGGCCCTACCTCCATCAGGGTTTCCGCCAGCACCTACGTTATTGGCTCCTCCTCCTCCGTTTCCACCTCCGAATTCTCTACACGCAGCGCCACTCCCCCATCAGCCAGTAGCTGGAAGCAGTGTAGCACTGCAGTGGGGAAGCGTCAACAGGCCGTGCTGAAGCTGATCTGCCTTGGGGACAAACAGCACACGGCCTCAGAGCTGTTGCAGGGGATTAGTCACCAGACCGAGCAGTGGCTCTCGCCACTCAACCTGCAACCAGGCATGGTTGTGTGTGATAATGGGCGTAACTTGGTGGCGGCTTTGGAGCTCGGCAAGCTCACACACGTACCATGCCTAGCGCATGTATTTAATTTAGTGGTGCAGCGATTTCTAAAAACCTACCCCAATGTGCATGATCTCTTGACCAAGGTGCGCCGCGTGTGTGCACATTTCCGTAAGTCATCTACAGCTTCGGCCGGCCTGTTGAAGCTGCAGCAGCGCTTACAATTGCCAGCTCACCGGCTGCTGTGTGACGTGAGCACGCGCTGGAACTCCACCTTCCATATGTTGGCCCGGCTTTGTGAGCAGCAGAGGGCAGTAGTGGAGTACCAGCTGTTACACGGTCGTCGCCTCTCCGTTCAACTTCCTGTAATCAGAAGTGAGGAGTGGGAATGGATGTCAGACCTCTGCGAGGTTTTACGCAATTTTGAGGAATCGACACAGATGGTGAGCGGCGATAACGCTATTATCAGTGTAACCATCCCACTTCTGTGTCTACTGAAACGCTCGCTGCTCACAATTAAAACCGACGCTTTGCATGTGGAAGAGGTGGAAATGGGGGAGGAAGAGCTTACACAAGGTGATAGCCAGAGCACCCTCACTTCGTCTTCTCAGCGACAATTGGAGGAGGCGGAGGAGGAGGAGGAGGAGGAGGAGGAGGAAGACACGGTTGCCTCCGCTACAGAGGGTAGCCATGGAACTTTAGTTCCATCTCTTCAGCGTGGGTGGGCAGAAGAGGAGGAAGAGGATGAGGATATTGAGAGTCATCCTCCTGGTGAGGACAGCGAAATCTTGACTGTTGGTACTCTGGCACACATGGCTGACTTTATGTTAGGTTGCCTTTCCCGTGACCCACGCGTTATACGCATTTTAAACAACACGGATTACTGGGTGTTCACCCTTCTGGACCCCCGCTACAAAGAGAATTTCTCATCTCTCATTCCTCCGGTGGAGAGGACAAGCAAAATGGTGCAATACCAGAAGGTTCTTGTCGAAAAATTGCTCCAAAATTTTCCATCTGACAACGCTGGCGGCAGAGTACGTGCTACCTTGGCCAACAGAGAAGGGGAGAAAAGGGGAGCACACAGCAGTTCCGAGAAAGGCAGGGCAACACTCTCCAAGGCGTGGGACACCTTCATGACACCCCGCCAGCACCCTCACCCTGATGCGCAGCCTAGTGTCACAAGGAGGGAAAAGTTTTGGAAGATGGTGAAGGAGTACGTAGCAGACCGTGTCAGCGTCCTCAATGATCCCTCTGTGCCTTACAACTACTGGGTGTCCAAGCTGGACACGTGGTATGAACTGGCACTCTACGCCTTGGAGGTGCTGGCCTGCCCTGCCGCCAGCGTTCTGTCTGAGCGGGTATTTAGTGCTGCTGGTGGCATCATAACAGATAAGCGTATCCGCCTTTCTACCGACAATGCTGATAGGTTGACACTTATAAAAATGAACAAGGCCTGGATTTCCCCTGACTTCTCCACTCCACTGGAGGAAAGCCCCGGGTGAACATAAAGTGACTTTATATATGTTATTTACAATGATGGGAATACTCTGTATTCCCATTCACCCCTTCCACCCAAAAAACGGGTATATGGTTGACTCTTAATCTTCTCATCCTCCTCCTCCTCTTCCATATGCCCTGGGATATAATTTTTATATAGGGCCAGCTCACCAGCGGGCCCTGTTTGACAATTTTTATATAGGTCAGCTCACCAGCGGGCCTTCTCATATAATGTTTTATTGGGTCAGCTCTCTAGCGGGCCCTCTCATATAATGTTTTATAGCGTCAGCTCACTAGCGGGCCTTCGCATATAATGTTTAGGATGGTCAGCTCTGCAGCAGACCCTCACCCATAATGTTTTAGATGGTCAGCTCAGCGCACGTTTCCCTCTTAATCATGGCCTCAGTTCTGAAAATCAAGGAAATTTTTGGGAGAATTTGCCTCTGCGCACGTTTCCCTCTTAATCATGGCCTCAGTTCTGAAAATCAAGGAAATTTTTGGGAGAATTTGCCTCTGCGCACGTTTCCCTCTTAATCATGGCCTCAGTTCTGAAAATCAAGGAAATTTTTGGGAGAATTTGCCTCTGCGCACGTTTCCCTCTTAATCATGGCCTCAGTTCTGAAAATCAAGGAAATTTTTGGGAGAATTTGCAGATGATATACAAGTAAATATACAGCAAATACTGTTTGGTAACAATTTTTCGCCTAAAGTCGTTTTTATTTTCCTTTTTGTGTGTTTTACGGTCAGTCTGTAAAAATGGTGTACTACGGGCGAAAGATCGTTCCCAGCAGCGATGTTGGAGTCCAAGATGCATCCAGACATCCTCCCTATGCTGTCCCTGAACCATTTCTGTGGTGTTTCCATCATTTTCTTCCATTTTCCTATGGACCAGGCACCCTCCCCTCATCAGAGCAGGGGGTGCCTGGTGTAATGCTCGAGTCCTCCCATTGACTTCAATGGGGCTCGGGTGCTCGGCCGAGCACTCGAGCCTCAGGGGGTGCTCGGTCAGAGCACCCGAACACCCGAGCATTGGGGTGCTCGCTCATCACTACTAATAATCCCTTATAAGAGATACGGACACATACATAAATTGTAATAAGAAGATGTATGGGGACACAACATATCTCATGAAAACCTTTCATTCATACTGAGGAGGCATTAAGCATGTTGTGTGGTTTTTAAAAGGGCGACATGAGAATGTTGAGCTACAAATAAGCTCAAGATTCTCATGTCGCAATATTAAATAGATAGAACATAACTGATTTTAGAAGTACTGTCCGTCTTTTCTGTCTCATCGGCGCCACAAGCAGAATTAGCAGCCATGCGACAGGCAGCCTCAGCGCACAGGGACACTCCAGCCTGGCAGCCCAAAGAGAGGGCAGAGGTATAGAGGAGGTGGCATTTCAAAAGATTTTAACAGCTGAACTGCCAAAAGATTTGTAACAGCTGGAGTGCCTCCGTGTGCTGCATACATATTATGTATGCAGCACACAGAGACAATCCAGCTGTTACAAATCTTTTGTGGTGCTCCAGCTGTATGCAGCACACGGAGGCAATCTCCCGCTGTGTAAATGAGACCATTAAGTAGTAGTGTTTCATCTCAGCTCCCAGTGTAGCTCGTGCTTGGGTTGAATGATAATCTCGCGCTGTGTAAACGGCACCTTTGCCTGTGACACACCTACACACTGCAGCCGACGCACTAACGTGTCGCGACACACAGTTTGGAAAGCACTGTGGTAAAGGAATGAGTTAAATGGCACTGTGTGGGCATTAGGATGATTCACAGCCGTGCCTCTTAATCATTCATCCTGTAAATGGGACAAGATGCCTCTTTTATCATCTTGTATCCCACTCAGAAGTAATTCAGTCACCGTTGTCTACACATTATTATTAACAGAAATAAAATACATCTGTATAATTCTAATCCCAGACTGTCCTCGTTGTTTTACAAAAATTGTATGATCTTTAGGTTTTCTGGGACATTAGAGAAAAAGACATTTTCTCTTTTCATGCACAAGTTCCATAATAGTCAGCTGTATTATGAAAACATATTATTCTTATTGTTTGGTTATATAGCTCCAGCATATGCTGCAGCGCTGTACAATAGGGAATAGACACACAGAGATATTAAATAGTAGAAATGGGACACAGGAAACAAAAGGATCAGACGGCCCATGCTGATGAGAGTAGGGTGACCACATTTCCGTTCTGCCATTCCGGGACATGTGGTCACCCTACTCCTCTTCATCGCCACATTGCCCCTTGTTGCCCTACCTTGAGTCCCTGGTAGTCTAGCGGTGTGGAAAGTGCTCTGTGCCTCCTCCGGCACAGAGCTGAAGCTCCCGCGCGCTGTGCCCAGTAATGCAGAGCGCTGGGAGATGATGTCATCTCCCAGCGCTCTGTATTACTAGATGATGTCATCTCCCAGCGCTCTGTATTACTAGATGATGTCATCTCCCAGCGCTCTGTATTACTAGATGATGTCATCTCCCAGCGCTCTGTATTACTAGATCGCTTTCCTCCAGGAGATCAGCTGGATTGCCGCCCTGGATGTCAGCCTGCAAGCGGTGTGTCACATCATGGACGCCGCGAGGGAGCGCTGATTTATGCTACCAACCGCTCCCTCGTGGCGTCCATGATGTGACACACCGCTTGCAGGCTGACATCCAGGGCGGCATATATAAAAAAAAACACAGCAAACACTGCTGTGTGGGTGGCTTGGCTTCATTCCGGGACACTTCATTGTCCCGGTGGGAGATGACCCGGGACGCGGGACATATGCTTGCAATAAGGGACAGTCCCGGACATTCCGGGACCCGTGGTCACCCTAGATGAGAGTGTACAGTCTAGAG
The DNA here is from genome assembly GCA_037306005.1 of Rhinophrynus dorsalis. Taxonomy (NCBI): domain Eukaryota; kingdom Metazoa; phylum Chordata; class Amphibia; order Anura; family Rhinophrynidae; genus Rhinophrynus; species Rhinophrynus dorsalis. Next base: position 384,342,635 of record CM074724.1, read on the forward strand.
GAAGATAGGTGGGACACAGAAGGAGTAAGTGATATACATAGCTGGGAACTCTCCGGATTAGGCCGGGAGACTCCGGTAGAGTCTGTGGCAGAGGCTGATGCTCCGGATGTCGGGGCTTTTAAATCAAACTCTGCCCACTTCTGCTTCTTCCCAGTCTGTTCCTCCTACTCCCTGCCCACTTCGCCTCCTTCCCTAGCCTATTCCTCCTACTGTGGCCAAGTATGTTAAGATCCACCCCTGCACATGTTTAAGCCCTGCCCACTTTTGACGCAAATCACATCATTTTTCTCCCCCCAGCGGCACCACAGGACTGTTTTCTGGGGAGTGCCCAAGTTCCCAGGTATGGTGGCAGAGGCGTAACTAGACGCCTCCAGGCCCTGGTACAAGAAGTGCCACTGGTATCCCCCCACATTGGCCCCCCTGGCCACATTGACCCCCTCCACAATGCCCCCATCTCCTACCTGGAGCTCCTGCACGGTCCTCTTAGTAATGCAAAGCACTGGGAGACAATGTCATCTCCCAGTGCTCTGCATTACTAGATGATGTCATCTCCCAGAGCTCTGCATTACTAGATGATGTCATCTCCCAGCACTCTGCATTACTAGATGATGTCATCTCCCAGCACTCTGCATTACTAGATGATGTCATCTCCCAGCACTCTGTATTACTAGAGCGCCGGCGGAGATTGCGGGCGCCAGGCAGAGGGGTCGCAGGGGGAGGCCGGGCCCCTGGAGTGCACGGGCCTGGTTGCAGGTGTGACCCCTATAGTTACGCCACTGTATGGTGATACAGGGTGTATGTGTCTCAGAGAGAGAGAGACAGTTTCCAGGCCAATTATGTATTCAAATATTATTGCAGTTTAAACTTGCATTTATGTGTTTGGTCACTGACCAGATCTCCCCATAAACTGCAAGAGCAAAAAGTACCACCATCAAATATCACATTCAGTTTGTATTAACTTACGCAAGCCTGATTACCCTCTTGAAGGATATGTTATAGATCTTTCTTGCTACAACATTTATCAAAGTTAATTTTTTTTTAAATAAGTGAAACTGCTATTACCAGAGCCGTCCGATCAGGTGTAATGTAGTCAATTGAACTGCTGTTACAAAGGGTGTTCTAAGTGTCGCTTGATTGGCTTCCGATGATCCTTCAAACTGTAGACACAACTTGTTGAATGTGATGACGAATCCAAAAACAAGCTTTTTTTCCTTCCAAGAATTTGACTCTCAAAGAAACAATCTTGACATTTGAAATACTAGGGACTTCTTTACACTACAAAATCCTCAGTTTAACCACGTCCTGTGTCAGAGTTGAGGCCGTCCACCTATTCAAGACTACAAGAATTTCCAGCCAGCCAGCGATGGCAATTATAATCCTTAACAGCTGGAGGGCCTCTGATTGATCACTACTGTCCTAGATGTTGCTTTCACTTACATCATTGGTGGATAGCATAATGCTCTCCAGCTGTTGCTGTACTAGAACACCAGTCATTAACCTGCAACCAGCAGCTGGAGAGACTCATGTTGTCCATCCCTGGCCTTTGTGCATTTGTATGTTTAGGAATACATGTATATGTGCAAGCGTTGAATATGTAAAGTTAAATTGCCCATACTTTTTCACATTTCTATTTCTGTTTTATAGATATTATATGCTTGACAGGGAGCTTTCTGTCAAGGACAATGAAAGCAATGACAGCTGTACAATGTAACAATATATCTGCAACATAAAACAATGGAAGGAGGCAGCTATGATATTATTATATCTAACATACGGAGTACCCAGTGATCTCTATGGTGAATAACGTACTTCAGTGGTGTAGATAACTTCATAGATCCTTCATAGGTTTTCTGTTGCAGGGACGTATGAGGTGCCATTTGTCAACCTTGAACTTTGTCCACGGAACTACTGAAAAAAATTTTTACATCTTCATATAAGGAGCTTGACAAAATAGATTTTGTTGCTCAAAAAATTGCATATTTTGGTGACAAATAAGATTTTGTCAGACAAATGATTACTTTTGTGTTGAAATAGATTTTGTGGCAAAAAATTCTTCATTTTATGACAAAATGGATTTTTTTCCCTGAGAATCAATTGTTTTTTTTAATATATTTTGCCATACGAAGTTGTTTGTCACAAAACTAATTTTGTTCACATAAATGTGTTGTCACCAAAAGGATTTTATGGTACAAACTATTATTTTTAATCAGTTTTATGCCACAAAATCTATTCTGGCAAGCTCCTTGGTAAATTATGTAGAATCGAGATTTTTTTTCAGTAATTCTGTGGGCAAAATATATGGTTGACAAACAGCATCCCAAAATTACGTTTACTGGCACTTAACCAGGAATGTGTTCATAAAGAAAAGGTCAGGGTTTTTTTTTTAATGTAATCGAAAATGAGAAACCTCTTTCTCCTAAAATAAACCCAGCCCAAGAGTCTTCCAGTAATGCGTAAAGACACACACAAAACATAGTTTAGCACCTGTTAAACAATAAAGGGGGTTGGGCAGGAGACTGACTACGAAGGTCATGAATGAGGCACCTGTATTGAACAGAAATGGTTATTTAACTCCTTAAGGACTACATGACGTACTATGACCGTCATGGTCCTTAACCCCTTAACAACCCTTGACGGTCATTGTACGTCATGGGTCTAACTGAGTTGACGACCCATGACGTACTATGTCTGTCATGGAATTCCGGGCTCCCACCCACAGCTGCACACCGTTTGGGGAGTCCGGAATTGAAATTAAAAAAAATCTCCATGGTCCTTTAGTGACCACCACGTGCCTGCGCGGCCGGTCGTTTAGGGGTTAAATACTTAAGAACCGATGACGGTCATAGTAAGTCACGTACTTTTTACTTACAGCGGTCCACCGGGAGCGCTGTAAGTAACAATGGGGCCTAAAATTGACCGCTCCAAGACTGGAGCGATCTCTTTCAGGCCACAAAGAGGCGCACCAACACACGCAACAGGTCACGTGTACCGGCGCGTCGGCAAGGATCAAAGCGGTACTTAAGGGACGGAATCATCCCAGGACCTCTGGTCTTTAAGGGGTTAAAGGGATAGTAATGGTTCACAATAAAAGCAGCTCCAATTAATCTTCATAGTATTTGGGCCATGGGGAGTGTTATTTTATTACTGTCAGAGTTGTAGTTCAAGAGTAATTGAATGATAAAGTATCCCCCTCCGCCCCTTTTACTGATGTAACACTGCTCACCTCAGTGCAGCAAGACTGTCCGGATGGATCACAGAGAGGGACAATCTTCAGTGATCATAAGGAGAAACCTGAAAAACCTGTCAAGGGGGGCAGGGTTTTCATTGTTCTCACAGTAAGAAGATTGTCCCTTGCTGTGATCTGTCCGGTCAAGTGACCAGATTCCACATATGAGGGGAGGAGGCTTACATTAGGTAAAAGGGGCGGGAGGGGGATACTTTATCATTCAATTACCCTTGAACTATAAATCAGACAGTTGTGAAACATTACTATCCCTTTAATAAACTAACAACTGACTAAGCTTTGTATAACTCTTCACCGCGCCCATGATACTGCACTGACCTGGAGAGCTGTAAGGTGTCGGTATTGAAATGAACTGGAGTCATTGTGGGGCAAACCAACTACACTATAGGGGATGATAAAAATCCCAAGGATGTAACCGTTTGACTGATAGAAGAGTATGCAACGTACTACAATGCACTGAGTACCCTTCTAGCGCTCAAATGGTTAAATTGGGCCGTTAACCCTTTGGGTGCCAGAGGGGAATCCAACGCATATTTATTTATCTCCCGTCTTTAGTACATCAGCCTTCGTGAGTTAAATTCAGGTCTTTCTTCTCAGAGATGGGTGAGATGTTAACTGTTTGAGTGCCAAAGGGGAAAGTAACATATTACTTTGGGTTAAACTGCTATTGTTTCCAAAATGTGACCTTTTTTGTAGCAGACAAGGAATGGGATGGGGGGGAGGCGCAAATAATCAAAACAGCTTCTGCTCCCCCAGCTTCCACCTCAGATTTCTAATTAATTCTATTGCTTCGTATACATTGTTTTGGCATGATTTTTTAACCCGTTCAAAGCTAGAGATGTCTCCAACCTATTTTGTTTCCAAGTGTTTAGACTTCGTACTTGAGACACTTGCAGAGGTGTAACTAGAAGCCACAGGGCCCTGGTGCAAAAATTGCCATGTGCCCCCCCCGACCACATTGGCCCCCCTCAACTACATTGGCCACCACCATATTGCTTCTTTCACATTGCCCCTTCAACAATGCCCCTCATTCTTCACAATGCCCCCATCTCCACAATGCCCCTACTGACCCCCCCGTCCTCCTACCTCGAGTCCCTGGCAGTCTAGCGGTGTGTGACAAGAGATTCTGCACAGACCTCTGACTGGAACTCCTGCGCGGTTGTTAGTAATGCAGAATGCTGGGAGATTATGTAATCTCCCAGCGCTCTGTAATACTAGAGCGCCGGCCGCCGGGAGATCAGCTGTGCACAGTGCTGCCCTGGTTTACATGTTGCTGTGGGCGCGTGGCGAACGGGTCGCAGGGGGCGGCCGGGCCCCAGAGAGTGACGGGCCCGGTAGCAGGTGCGACCCCTATTGTTACGCCACTGGACACTTGTCCTGCTCTCAGACCTCACCATCAGGCAAACAGCATGTCGATCTCCACCAACATCCATGTGATATAACTAGGCTGACCATATGTGCCGTTTTAAAAGGGATAGTACCTTTTTTTTTTTTTTTTTTTGCATATTTCTAGATCATCCTGTCTTTTTAATATAAATGTAAATTTTTTCCTGCTTTTAATACATATATATATATATATATTTTTTTTTTTTTTTTTTTTAAACTGAGTGCGGCTTGTTTATTTCTCATAAGATAAAGTAAATTGGAACTTCCTTTCATCACACTAGTGGTTATACTGTGGTTTTACTCTTCACATTGATTACCATAGAGTCTTATGACTCGAGTGACTCATAACTGTCTAAGACTCCCAAGTCTATGGTAAATTACCATAGAGTCTCTTAGACAGTGATATGACGACGAGTCATAAGACTCTATGGTAATCAATGCGTACAGTAAACACAGTAAAACCAATAGTGTGAGTGATGAAGAGAGGAAGTTCTGATTTACTTCAGGGGCAGACCTTTTGGCCAGAGAGAGAACACCGCTAGTAAGAGACGGAGCAAACGCGTTCTCGATGTTTGCGGCTTACTACAATCGGACTCGGAGAGACGAAGTCCCACTGTCCGTCTGTTCCACACCCCGCCCCGTTTTTGTCTCAAGGAAATATGGTCAGCCTAGATATGACTGCTGGAGAATCAGAGGCCGGCCTGTTATCAAACAGTGACTGGAGGGTACAGAATGTCATTGACTGAGATTCCAACACACACACTCATGCATGCACACACACACACACACACACACACAGTCTGCATGTACTCAGAAATAGACATTTCTCAGAACCTGTGCACTAGCCCCCAGGACAATGGCCACCATTCCAAGGGGTCATCAGGAATGTGAGAATTGCCTGCAATACTCAGTAGGAATGGGGAGATGGGAGTAGCTATTGTGTACATAGAGATTGTTGGTGAGACTCTCATTGGGTGGTTCCAAAACCCGTCTTGCAGACAGTGTTTCCATTTGCAGAGTCAAATCTCCCAGGGTATAGTTCATCTCCTGATTGGTCACAGGACAACCGTAATAGGGAGAGAGGAATGCTGCACTTTGTTCCTTCACCGAATGGCAGTCTACTTCCTGCCACCACCAATTATAAGCCTTTGCCCTTAATCTTCCCATCATACACACACCACCCGCATCCAGATCAACCTTTCCCATGACATGCTTCCCCTCCCTGTATACTTTGTTCCCATTACAGGGAAGTCTTACATACACACACATATACACATACACTCTCATACATATATGTACACACACACACATAGATATATGCACACAGACACACACATGATCATCCAGCGCACACACACACATACATATATGCACAAAGACACACACACATCCATCAAATACACACAAACACACATATATTCAAGCACATACATATATGCACCCACACTAACAAATAAATGTATATGCAAACACAAATCTCCCAAGTGTCCCTCATTAGGAGGGACAGTCCCTCTTTGAGACCCAAACCCCTCTGTCCTTCTTTCCCACCCTGGTGTCCCTGTGTTTAGGAGATCAGACTGTGCGGTGTGTATATAAGTGTATCACCCTGGTGTCCCTGTGTTCAGGAGATCAGACTGTGTGGTGTGTATAGAAGTGTATCACCCTGGTGTCCCTGTGTTTAGGAGATCAGACTGTGTGGTTTGTATAGAAGTGTACCACATTGCTCCACAGCAATAAAACTTACATTAACGGTTGGTTAAACTTCATTATATGTGTTTATAAATTAGTCTGTGTAAAATAAAATATTTTGGTTTTGTTCTAAATCATTTATTCATTTACATAAAGAGGCGTCAATAGATGATGAAATAACCTAGAAAACATCAGTAATGCCCCACCAACCTGCCACGCCCCATCAATGCCACCTAAAAGTGTCCCTCTTTGGCCATTTGAAATGTTAGGAGGTACACACACACACACACACACACACACACACACACACACACATACATTTATGCACATAGACACAAACACACACATATGTACACAGACACAAATACACAAACTCGGCCCACAGACATGTGGCTCTCTGGGACTGCTGGACTTTACTTTAAATTCATTAGTGAGGGAAGGTTTTAAGCCTTTCTGGAACCTACTGGGCAATTTTGGAACAAACCAATCATTTCATGGCAAAAATAAAATTACTGAAATTATTTGTCTGCTATGAGGCAGTTGATTTGCACCCCCAATTTTCCCCCTTTTGTCTGGGAATACCCAGAAACCTCCTTGCCTTTTAAATAGGTGGAGAAAATCACTGCCAATGATTTAAATGGGCCTTTTAAAGCAATGCGTCACAGACCTTTCTGGCATTGAAGGGGTTATAAACGACATTAAAACACATGGGAATGTTTATTCATACCTCCCAACATTTCAAATTGCCAAAGAGGGACAATTGTGTTTTAGGGGGTGTGGCTTGGGGTGTGGCCGGTGGGCAGGGCATTAAAGAGAATTTTCAGGCTGTTTCATGACCTATTGACACCTCCTTGTGTTCCCTAATAAATGACTTATCACAAGACCAAAGTATTTTATTTAAGAGCACTAATTTATAAACACATATAGTGAGATTTAAAGAAACAATAATGTGAGTTTTATTGCTGTGGAGCAATGTGATACAGTTATATACACACCACACAGTCTGATCTCCTAAACACAGGGACACCAGGGTGATACACTGCTATACACACCACACAGTCTGATCTCCTAAACACAGGGACACCAGGGTGATACACTTATATACACACCACACAGTCTGATCTCCTAAACACAGGGACACCAGGGTGATACACTTCTATACACACCACACAGTCTGATCTCCTAAACACAGGGACACCAGGGTGATATACTGCTATACACACCACACAGTCTGATCTCCTAAACACAGGGACACCAGGGTGATACACTTATATACACACCGCACAGTCTTATCTCCTAAATACAGGGACACCAGGGTTATACACTTCTATACACACCACACAGTCTGATCTCCTAAACACAGGGACACCAGGGTGATACACTGCTATACACACCACACAGTCTGATCTCCTAAACACAGGGACACCAGGGTGATACACTTATATACACACTGCACAGTCTGATCTCCTAAACACAGGGACACCAGAGTGATACAGTTATATACACACCACACAGTCTGATCTCTTAAACACAGGGACACCAGGGTGATACACTTCTATACACACCACACAGTCTGATCTCCTAAACACAGGGACACCAGGGTGATACAGTTATATACACACAGCACAGTCTGATCTCCAAAACACAGGGACACCAGGGTGATACACTTATATACAATCCACACAGTCTCAACTTCTAAAAAGAGGGACATTAGGGTGGGAAAGAGGGACAGAGGGATTTGGGTCTAAAAGAGGGACACTTGGGAGGTATGGATTATTTATTCCTTGTGACTCAGCAGCTTTGCCCAATAATTGCTCCCATTGTCTTTATATATATATCCTGATGTCTTTTTTACTATAACAATAGATCAAACAGCGAAATAACGTTCTGTAGCACGAGGTCTACAATTTCATTTGCAAACAGTATAGAAAGTGGGTTGAATTCACCATCATTTCCCAAAACATATAATCATTCCTAGGTGTACATTCTCCTGTAATTGTTACCGTATAAACGTGGAAATAACGCTGGGTGTTTTATTACAGTATGAGGCCTGAACAAGTGTAATAATGTTTACATTCAGTCTTGGGGCCTTTTACATTAAACTCCTATTAGAGGAGATCCATGGGAAACGCAGTTTGTATGAGTTTAATGTGTAGGCCTCTAGGTCTAGTTTCACACTGATTGGCATCTCATATATTTATTAAACCATTGTCACATATACCGGCAGTGTAATAAGAGGTTTCTTTGTTGTGGTGGGATTTGGTTTTAGCTGTGTAATTCTTCAGATTTTCTATGCAACTAAAATTATGTATTTATTTCCATGCTGTTCTTGATATTACTTTGCAGATCACGTTGCAATATGTGTGTGTGTTTTTGATGATTATGCCATAGTCTGTGTTGTTAAAACAGTTTAGCTTGTATATATATATATATATATATATATATATATATATATATGTATATATATATACTATCAACGTGGGACGGCGCTGCCCGTCAGATATATAGGATATTAATGCACACGGATGCAAGACACCCTCACACAGAGACACGCACACAAATGCACACGCATGCACTGAGATGCATAAAGAGCAACACAGTCATACACACATACATGCAATGCATAACATGCAGACACATAGAGTGTGATACAGACATGCAAGACACACAGTGAGAAACACACAGGCACACACAGAGACACACACACACACACACACACACACACACACACACACACACAGAAGTGAGTCATAAGGGGTTGACTTATGTGTCATTGTAATGAGTTTGTGTTTGTATTTATGCCTCCACTGTGGCATTCATTCATGTAGTTGAAATGCATGTGGTAATTGCATATACTATGGTGGAAGTTGGATCGTGCTGGCTCCCGGGTGTGAGTGAGTGTGTGTGAGTGAGTTGCATTCATTCATGTATTTGAAATGCATGTGGAAATTGCACATACTATGGTGGAAGGTGGATCTTGTTGGCTTCTGGGGTGTGAGTGAGTGTGTGTGAGTGAGACTATGGTGGAAGGTGGATCGTGCTGGCTCCCATGGTGTGAGTGTGAGTGAGTGTGTAAGTGTAAATGAGTGCATGTGAGTGCGAGAATGAGTGTGTTAATGTGAGTGATTGTGTGAGTGTGCATGAGTGTGTGTGAGTGTTTGTTAGTGTGTGTGAGTGAGTGTGATTGAGTGTGATTGAGTGAGAGAGTGTGAGTGTGTGTGAGAGTGTGAGTGACAGTGTGTGTGAGTGTGAGAGTGTGTGTGAGTGTGAGAGTGTGTGAGTGAGAGTGTGTGTGATTGAGTGTGAGTGTGTGAGAGTGTGTATGATTGAGTGTGAGTGTGTGAGTGAGAGTGTGTGTGTGTGAGAGTGTGTTAGTGAGAGTGTGTGAGTGAGAGGGTGTGAGAGAGAGAGAGTATGAGTGAGTGAGAGTGTGAGTGTTTGTGATTAAGTGTGAGTGTGTGTGATTGAGTTTGAGTGTGTGTGAGTGGGAGAGTATGAGTGAGTGTGTGAGAGTGTGTGTGAGTGAGAGTGTATGTGTGATTGAGTGCATATGATTTAGTGTGAGTGAGAGTGTGAGAGTATGTGTGATGGAGTGTGAGTGATTGAGTGTGAGTGTGTGTTTGTGTCTGATGTGTTTGTGTCTGTGGTGTAGGAGCGAGTGGCAGCCATTTTGTTTTTTCAGTCACTTGGATAGTGGTGGGTGGGCTGGATAGTGGGGGCAGGCCAGCCCCCTGCATGATTTAAATCACTCCCCCATTGAATCACCCAATGGGAGCAGTAACTCCTCTTTATTTAAGTTGAGGTAACATAGCAATATAAAACACGGTGGCTCTTCAGTTGAGGCAACGTAGCAATATTCTGAGGGAACAAATAGAAAGTGGTGTTTGAGGCTTGCCCTCTGTAACATACAGCAAAGCATCTCTCTCCCTTTAAGGAGAAAGGGCGGGAATCAGGAAATGGAGGAGTGACAGTTGAAAACAGTTAGTGAGGTGACTGAAGAGATAAAAAGAGTGAGTGAGAGTGTGAGTGGACCAGGAGAAGTTACTGATATCCCCTACTTCAGGAGCGAGTGGCAGCTATATTTTTTTTGTCAGTTGGATAGTGGTGGGCGGGCTGGAGGGGGCAGGCCAACTCCCTGTATGATAAACATAGGGCTGCAACCCGGCCGGTATTTTACCGGCATAGCCGGAACTTAGCTCACTGGAGCCGGTGCCGGTATTTGTGTGTGTCTTGGGATGGGAAAGAGGTGACTGAGCGGGGAGAGGCAGAGTAGATGATGCAGTAGTGTGCTCTATCTCCTCCAGACCTGTAGGGGGCAGGGCGCTGCACTAAGAAGTGGTTAGGAGGTAGGGAAACGCAGGGGAGGCAAGAAGAGACATCTTTCCCTTTCTAGCCGGCTCTCAACCTCCTGTTGCTCCTCCTCGAATGGATTGTGTGGAGTGGTCAATGGGAGGACTTAACAAGTCACCAGCAGGATGTTTGGGATCATTAAAAGTACAATGAACCTTTAGTGGAGCCGTTCAATTAATTAGTCACAAGTTGCTATCTGTGCCCACAAGTTGGCAAGGAGACTGCCAGGACTTCACTGCCTTTCGCTGGATATTTGGGGTTACTTCATTTCACAGTGAGTATTCTTTGTGTGGAGGCTGTTGACTGAAATGGCAGTGCAAGGGTTAACTCTTTGAGTGCTACAAGAATGTGCAATGCAATGCTTTGGGCACTCTTCTGGCACTCAGAGGGTTATTAATATCATTGCTGTAGCAGGGTGCTGTGAGCTCTGTAGCGCCCCCTGGGCAATATCATAGATCCAATACACATAGCTATAGACACTACCATTGCCTGGGTAGAGGAGGTCCTAGCATTTTTTGTGTGTGTGAGACAGGGGAAAACAAGGGTGGTTATTATACATAGACACTTTTGTTTTCCTCTAAAATCTTGGGCATAATATACACCTGCGTATTATACACAGGTGCGTATTGTACCTGAGATTTTACGGTATTCAATGTGTACCTTCTGCAGTAGTAGACATAGAACCACACATACTGACCCTCCCAGCCTTGTCCTACTGCACTAGTAGCCATAGAACCACACGTACTGGCCCTTCCAGCCTTGTCCTACTGCACTAGTAGCCATAGAACCACACGTACTGACCCTCCCAGCCTTGTCCTTCTGCACTAGTAGCCATAGAACCACACATACTGACCCTCCCAGCCTCGTCCTACTGCACTAGTAGCCATAGAACCACACGTACTGACCCTCCCAGCCTTGTCCTTCTGCACTAGTAGCCATAGAACCACATATACTGACCCTCCCAGCCTTGTCCTACTGCACTAGTAGCCATAGAACCACACATACTGACCCTCCCAGCCTTGTCCTTCTGCACTAGTAGCCATAGAATCACACATACTGACCCTCCCAGCCTTGTCCTTCTGCACTAGTAGCCATAGAACCACACATACTGACCCTCCCAGCCTTGTCCTACTGCACTAGTAGCCATAGAACCACACGTACTGACCCTCCCAGCCTTGTCCTTCTGCACTAGTAGCCATAGAACCACACGTACTGACCCTCCCAGCCTTGTCCTACTGCACTAGTAGCCATAGAACCACACATACTGACCCTCCCAGCCTTGTCCTACTGCACTAGTAGCTATAGAACCACACGTACTGACCCTTCCAGCCTTGTCCTACTGCACTAGTAGCTATAGAACCACACATACTGACCCTTCCAGCTTTGTCCTACTGCCCTAGTAGCCATAGAGCCACACATACTGACCCTCCCAGCTTTGTCCTACTGCAATAGTAGACATAAAACCACACATACTGACCCCCCCCCCAGACTTGTCCTTCTGCGCTAGTAGCCATAGAACCTCACATTCTGACCATACCTGAGAACTTCTTCTCTTTGAGCCCCCAAAGAGGGATCATGTGCTGCCGGACAGGGGATGTCAATGATGATATTAGTGTCATAAAATGGGGTGTGGTTTGCTCAGCTGTCTGTTTTAAAGTGGGTGGGCATTGGGCAGAACAGGGCAGGAAGGAGAAAAAATGGGAAGGAAGTAGGTGGAACAGGGTGGGAAGGTGGAGAAATGGGAGAGAAGTGGGAAGAACAGGGTGGGAAAGAGGAGGAGTGGGAAGGAAGTGGGAGGAACAGGTGGGAAGGAGGAGAAGTGAGTGGGAAGTGTGAAGAACAGGGTGGGAAGGAGGAGAAGTAGGTGGGAAAGGGGAGGAACAGGGTGGGAAGGAGGAGAAGTAGGTGGGAAGTGGGAGGAACAGGGTGGGAAGAAGAAGAAGTTGGAGGGAAGTGGGAGGAACAGGTGTGAAGGAAAAGAAATTCACCAGCACCAAAGAATCAGCCTTTGTCCCCAGAGACCCTGCTAGAAGTAGATTGGCTGGGAGGTACCCAACCCCATAACCCAGCCAGTGGAAGCGTGGGAGCCATTTTGAACAGGAATTGTCCATATATAAGCCAGTCTCTGTTCAGATTTCCCCTGTATGGATCAGGCAACGGCCCGAGAAGCACAATGAGGAATGATTTTTATTCTGCTTTTCTGCCGCCACCGCTGGCAGTGAGACCATACCTTTATTTGAGGGGAAAATGTTTGCAGAAGACGACCAAGGAAGATGACTGATGAAGATAAGAAGAAAGAAGAAGACGGTAGATACAAGATTACAGAGGAAGAATTAGAGTGGATGACCAGGGTGCTGAAGACCCCGCAGGGCACTGGACTTACAGGTAAGTGTTTATTTTCATGGGATGATGTTAGCTTTAGGAGATTAACCCTTTGAGTGTCAGTGGGGTATGCAACGCTATGGAATGCATTGCATATCACACCGGCACTCATGAGGTTATTTTTTTTTTCTTGCCACTCATGTTTTTGGTTCCTTGGATGTATTGATATGGGGCTTATGGCGCCATATCAATACATCCACGTGTCTCTAGTGTAGGGATCACTAGCAGCGCATGCGTGTATGTGTTTTAACAATACCTCTCTGGTACTCAAAGGGTTAAAACTATGACGCTCGTTTGTCCTCCCTAATGGTGGTAATAGTATCGAGCCCCAGATCAGACCGGAGGCTCGAGAGGCGATACGTACAAAGAAAAGGAGGAATTCTGGGGCAAACCAGGTGCACTACAGGGGACAAGTAAAACATTCACAAAATTCCAGCTGATTTAACCCCTTAAGGACCGGCGGTTATGGGACATTTCCGTCCCATAACGACCGCATAGGGGCACTTTGACGCGCCGGTACACGTGACCTGTCACGTGTATCGGCGCGTCACTATGGGGCTTGAAAGAGATCACTCCGATCTTGGAGCGGTCTATTTCATGCCCTATTTTTACTTACAGCGCTCCCGGTAGAGCGCTGTAAGTAAAAAGTATGTGACGTACTATGACCGTCATCGGTCCTTGAGTATACCAAGGACCGTGACGGTCTTGGTACGTCACGGGTCCTTAAGGGGTTAAATAGATCTTTTAAACCCAAGTCCCATCTCACTCTCTAGTAACCGTAACCTATGTGGGCCAGACCAGGCTCTCTGTCAGCCGGGCCCTCCTAGATACCATAACCTACTGAGGCTAAATCGCTCTGACGGGCCTGCTGGAGCCACATTACGGGCCTAAGATGAGCTATCCTGGTTGGACTTTTTTGCCTTACTCTGGATCAACAGGGGTGTTTTTGGCATGGGCTGGACTTGATGGACATATGTCTTTTTTCAGCCTCATCAACTATGTATGTTATTATGACTTCCTTTTGTCCTAAGAGCGACCCCTTCTGTAGAGTTTGCTACCATTGTGTACCCATTGAAGTAGCAGAGGGGAACTGATTCTTGTTGGGCTGGGAGTGAAGGAAAAGAAAAAGGGTATTATTTTCCTACTTACAACCTGTTTATATACACAACCTCATCCTCCCATCCCCCCTCCCAGGTGCTACCCTGCTGCCCACCCCCACCCACCACCAGGTGAGACTCGCAGAGGGGGGAGGGTAGCCAACCTCAAAGTGAAGAAGGCAGGGACTACTTACCCCCTAAATTAGCCTCAGGGGCACCCAACCCCCTCAGCCATTTTATAGACCCACACACACTGAGTCTCCACAGTTGTGGGAATTCTTGGGCATAGGTGGAAAATTGCAATGTTCTTGTGGAAATTTATTGCGGTTAATGAAAAGGAGGAAATTATGTGGGTTTTCAATGTGGTGGAAATTTATAGAGATAGTAATGTTTCACAATAAAAGCAGCTCCTATTAATCTTCATAGTATTTGGGCCATGGAGAGTGTTATTTCATTACTGTCACAGTTGTAGTACAAGAGCAATTGAATGATAAAATATCCCCTTCCCGTCCCTTTTACTGATGTAACACTGCTCACCTCAGAGCAGCAAGACTGTCCGGATGGATCATAGAGAGGGACAAACTTCAGTGAGCATAAGGAAAACCTGAAAAACCTATCAAGGGGGGCAGGGTTTTCCTTATGCTCACAGTAAGAAGATTGTTCCTTGCTGTGACCTGCCCGGTCAAAAGACCAGATTTCTCATCTGAGGGGAGGCGGCTTACACTAGGTAAAAGGGGTGGGAGGGGGATACTTTATCATTCAATTACTCTTGAACTACAACTCTGACATTAATGAAATAAAACTCTCCATGGCCCAAATACTATGAAGATTAATCAGAGCTGTTGTTTTTGTGAGACATTACTATCCCTTTAATGGGAAAAGTAGGGAATCAATTTTTTTTTACTAAATTTCCAACAAGACTTTTCGCTCTCTTCTCTAGATAGGAGTTGCAGTTCCCAATAAACGTAGATCTGAAGACTGACTACCGCTAGTCCATAGCAGTGTTTCTCAACTAGACTGACTACCGCTAGTCCATAGCAGTGTTTCTCAACTAGACTGACTACCGCTAGTCCATAGCAGTGTTTCTCACCTAGACTGACTACCGCTAGTCCATAGCAGTGTTTCTCAACTAGACTGACTACCGCTAGTCCATAGCAGTTTTTCTCACCTAGACTGACTACCGCTAGTCCATAGCAGTGTTTCTCACCTAGACTGACTACCGCTAGTCCATAGCAGTGTTTCTCACCTAGACTGACTACCGCTAGTCCATGGGGCACACTAGATTATGAAGATATCCTAATCACACTTGAGAAATCAGCAGCTCAGCCATTTTGATTGACTTTCCTGTCCTTAGCCCTTTGGTTTCTCTTAATGCTATCAGCATTACAGGCCATTCGTATCAAATTTGAAAAATTACAACTTGGAAAAAGTAAATCAGATTTTTACCCCTTGCAATCTAGAGAGGTCTCCAACGCATTGGAGAGCAGATCTCCATTTCAATCAATGAGAATTTTTAGTTCTCTCCATAATGTGAAAGGTTTGCCCCAGAACTCCCCTCTTTTCTTTTGAACGTACGGCTCTTAATGAGAAAGAGGTAAATTATGGCTGAAGAAGTAAAATACCCCAAAAAACTCAGGGTACAAATACCCTTAGTCATGAAGGGGTTAAAAGTATAGCTGCTGTAACAATAGCACAACTGTATAATTTCAGTCCACAGAGGTACTGCACCAAATATAAAAATTTTGAGCTGCAATAACTGTTGAATAAAACATCTCATTGCAACGGGAGTGCTCTTGTTTTACTGAGCAATGTACAACCTGCAATACTCCCCCCCCCATATTACTTAATACAATTAGGGTGACCAGGCACGTGCACACATAGACACCAAGGGTGTCTTGAGCACCTGCCCCTTTTGTCCAAAGTGCCCTCGTGCCCTTTTAACAAAAAAAAAAATATGTAATCAGTCAGATTTTATTGAGAAGTCCCCTGCCCCCCAAAATAGCTGTGCACATCCCTGAGGGTGATCATGTGTCCCTGAATGCCCAGAACATTCCCTGATTTTAAATGTGCGTCCCATGTTCTTGGCAGATCCCTTCTTGGACAACACAAAGTCCTGTAATCAAGACTCCATAGCACAGAGGTCTAAACACTACAAGGAGAACTGTCCACTGTCTACTGTGACAGGAAATGATGTATCAAGGGCTACAACAAAATGGCTTCCAGCCACAGCTCTAAACATTAGAGAGAACTGAGCCTTGGTGTTGACATCAGAAAGGAGCTGCAGTGCAATTATGCTGTAGTTTACTGGTAGTTTAAGGCTTTGGGTGAGATATACATTATCATACCTGGGAACCTCTTGGTTGGGACAGCCCGGAGGAGAACCCTGTGGTGCTGATGAGGGGAGAGTAATTATGTGATTTGTATCATAAAAGGGGCAGGGCTTAATCACTAGTGGGGGGCTGGACTTATAAAAAACAAAAAATAGTTTGAATAGACTGGGGTAGAAAGAGAAGAGGGCGGGAAGTGGGAGGAACAGGGTGGGACTGAGCACAGGTGGGCAGAGATTCATCAGACACTCCCCGCATCCAGAGAATTAACCTCTGCCCCAGAGACCCGGTGTCAAAACCGGAGTTCCCAGGCATGTACATTATCTTGTAGCCCACCACAGGCATAGCTTAATGACACAACAGTTAATGGGCAGTTCTCCCTCTAGTGGTTAAAATTCTATGGTGCACCAGACATGCATATTGACTCCTCCCACATAGCTGAACTAGATCTGAGGACAAGTACTCTGCTGCTCTCTTCTTCTCAGTGTCTCTGAATGGCAGAATGGAAATGTGGTCACCCTACATGCAATCCCTTTGAATAGAGTTTTTGACCTTTTGAAAAATAGTGAGGAATCCATGGTAAGACCTTTCTAGTATTCAATGAGTTAACAGCCCACTTTAAATCAATAGGAATTTGGGCGATTTTCATTTCAAAGCACCCTTTAAATCAACAGGAATTTTGGGAGATTTTCATTGCCCCCCACAATGCATTTGGTTTGCTCCAGTTCCTCCTGGTGCGTCGGACTCTGTGCGTTTCCGGACACAATAGAGACTTGACGTTGTTACATTGTTACAGATATAATGAACAGTGACAGTTACACAGACGTGTTTAAAGTCAATCAGAACAGAGAGACGGAATGTTCTAAAGGGAGAAGTAAACTGTTCCAGAAGTGAGGGGCCCCCACATGAGATTAAGGAACAGCCAGATTCTTTCGGTGACCCCGCGGATAGTTACCAGATGTCGGACGATCACAGTGAACTGGAACACGGAGAGAAAAAGAGAAAAAAACTACCGATGTTGATATACGAGAAAGAACTGGCGCAGCTCTGGAGCAAACCAACTAATCTATAGGGGAGAAATTCATACATATTTAAATGGGGTGCCAGAGGGGTATGTAACACATTGATTTGCGATGCGTAGCCCTCCGGCACTCAAAGGGTTAAACCTCTGAATGCCAAAGAGGTCTCCAATGTCTTGATCTGAGTCTCTGCCACTGATGTTCTGGAGCAATCCAACTGCATCACAGGGGACAAATAACCATTTTATACTGATTTAAATGGGGGGTTTCAACACTGTGAATGCTAAAAAGGTCATCAACTCATGGCTTTGTCATGCTTTGGAGATCTCTATAGCATTCAAAGGGTTAAAATCCCCATTTAAATCATTGGAAATTTTCGTGGGTCCCCTATGGTGCAGTTAGTTTATATATATATATATATATATATATATATATATATATATATATATATATATTTATTTATTTACATACATTTGTTTGTGTGTATAGATATATATTAGATATCTGTCTATCTATCTATCTATCTATCTATCTATCTATCTCATATCTATCTATTTATCTATCGATCTATCTATCTATCTATCTATCTATCTATCTATCTATCTCATATCTATCTCATATCTCTCTATCTATCTATCTATCTATCTATCTATCTATCTATCTATCTATATGTGTCACACACACAGATATATATATATATATATATATATATATATATATATTTATATATAATGGTATTTACATGTAAACATGACAGTGTTTATATTTCTGCCTGAGTGGGATTTAGTCATAACACACCTTTTTTCATTCATATTTTAAAGCATGGAACTATTTATGTTCTTGTGTATGTAAGATCAGATAGAGGTCAGTGGGCCATATTCACAAAGGTTAATGCAGCCATTCTGGGGCAAAACAACTGTACACTATTGTCAGATAAAAATTCTTGATTTAACGCTTTAGCCTATACTTTTGCTTGCACACTCCAATTTTCGGTGTTCTTCTTGCATGGTGAGCGTTGCCGAAGTGAGACAGAGAGTCGTTCCACATGTGTGTCAAACATACAAACGGGTCTAGCAGAAGGATCAAGGAGTCAGGCAGACATACACTTGATAGCGCTGAATCAGTAAAAGCGCATACTTTTTTAAATTACATTAACCCTCTGAGAGGCAGAGGGGTACACAACGCATTGCGTTGTGTACCCCTCTGCCACTCAAAGGGTTTAAAATATACACATGAATGACAAGCCTATAGTCAAATATACGAGGGGTTATTGGATTGATAAACGTGCTTTGTTCATATAACATGGTTTGCCCTGACACTGAGGGTTAGGTCTAAATGTGACTTAAATGCAAAACACTTGAATGAACCCAAGAACCCCTTCATTTATATTTGTCTGACATCTAGTCGTGCATCCATATGTTTCTACTCTAATCTATAATAACGTATGTGCTTTCACTGATTTCATTGCTATCAGGTTTTGTCTGCCTAACGCTCTGGGATTGTGCAACCAGATCTCTTAGTAAGATTCAATACAGAGGCGTGGGATGGTGGGCTGAGCACCATGGTAGTCAAGGCTGGGTGAGTGCCGATTTCCCAAGAAGATTGCATTACACAATACCAGAGTGCTCTTATTTCACATATAACCGGAGCTCTTTATTTGTGTTTTCTTACCATATAAACATGAGCCATATATTTTTGGCTTTCTCCCACAGGGGTCATGGGATCAGTATCCCCCCCCCAATATCACCTGTGTGAATACTCTGCCTGGCCACCCCCATAGTAGGCTGTGCAGATGCGGTTTGCTGGAACTTGTATGTGCCCAGTGTGTGAATGCATAAAAAATGCAGCATGCTGTGTTATGGTTCATTATGTAACAGCACCACAAGGGACATTTTGTCACACGGGTGCATTTTGTGCATTGTTAATAACATTGCACTGAAGTCACCCATGTAAAAAGGTCTTAAAGTGATAGTAATGTTTCACAAAAGCAGCAGCTCCAATTAATCTTCATAGTATTTGAGCCATAGAGAGTGTTATTTCAATACTCAAGAGTTGTAGTTCAAGAGTAATTGAACAATCTTCTTCCTATGAGAACAATGAAAGCCCTGCCCCCCTTGACACGTTTTTCAGGTTTTTCCCTTATCTTTACTGAAGATTGTCCCTCTCTGCAATCTACCTGGGCACCTCCCTTCTGATCTGGCTGAACAGTGTTACATCAGTAAAAGGGGCGGAGGGAGATACTTTGTCATTGAATTACTCTTGAACTACAACTCTGAATTGAAATAACACTCTCCAAGGCCCAAATGCTATGATGATTAATTAGAGCTGCTTTTATTGTGAAACATTACTATCCTTTTAAATACTACAGTCAATATTCTAAGAAGCATTGGGGAAGATGCACTAAAGAGTGATAAAGAGGTGATAAAGTGGAGATAACTTATCCAGTGATATAATTTCTCCAATTCCTATGTTATTCTATGGAGCACTTAGATCTCCAAAGTTGGAGACATTTTAGTGTATAGGCTCTATTGAATAACACAGGAACTGGAGAAGTGATATCACTGGAGAAGTTATCATCTCTTATCTTAGTGCATAACTCCCATTGACTTCCTAACCATCAGTGTGTGAGTGTTGGATGTCTAATAAAAAGGGATTATCAGCCCCTGGTCCCACAACAACTACCAACCATCTCCATCAGAGGCATAACTAGAAGCCACCAGGCTCTGGTGCAAGAATTGCCATGGGCCCCCCCCCAACCACATTGGCCCCCTCCACATTGACCCTTCCACAATGCCCCTCATTCTCCACAGTGGCCCTTCATGTCCACAATGCCCCTCTTTCTCCATATTGCCCCTTCCACATTGCTCCTTCAACAACGCCCCCAATCACAATGTCCCTCATTCTCCACAATGCCCCTTCCACATTGCCCCTCTTTCTCCATATTGCCCCTTCCACAATGCCCCCATCTCCATATTGCCCCTCAATCTCCATAATGCTCCTTTCACAATGCCCCTCATTCTCTACAAAGCCCCCATCACAATGCCCCCATCACAATGCCCCTTCCACAGTGCCCCTCATTCTCCACAATGCCCCTACTGACCGCCCCCTCCTCCTACCTCGAGTCCCTGGTGGTCTAGTGGTGAGTCAAGCTCCCGTGCGGTTCTTAGTAATGCAGAGCGCTGGGAGATTATGTCATCTCCCAGCGCTCTGCATTACTAGACCGCCGGCCGCCGGGAGATCACTTGTTCTGCGGGCGCGTGGCAAGGGGGTAGCAGGGGGTGGCCGGGCCCCTGAGAGTGACGGGCCCGGTCGCAGGTGCGACCCCTGCGACCCCTATTGTTACGCCACTGATCTCCATTAAAGTGATAGTAATACTTCGTTTTAGCTTTATTTTATTTTGTAGGCATTAAAAAAAACATGAAGAATGATATAAGTCTTATCTCTCAAACCTTTATGGTTTGAGAGATATTCACAAGCAAAGTTTCCCCTCACTGACCAAAATGGTCAAGTCTGCCATCTAGCTGTCAGATTTGGAATCCGGTCCTCGCACTGGCCATGGCTCTACAGCAGAGCCGAGATCACACGATATAAGAACTACTTCATTTGAATAGTCTACAAAGTTTGCCTGGTTTGCAAGCACACTTTTTAGACCCTTCCAATGAAATAGTTATTTTTACATCTTGCAAACCAGGCACACTTTGTAGACTATTGGAATGAAGTAGTTCTTCTTATATCTCACAATCTCGGCTTTGCTGTAGAGCCACTGCCGGTCCACGGACCGGATTCCAAATCTGACAGCTAGATGGCAGACTTGACCATTCTGGTCAGTGAGGGGAAACTTTGCTTGTGAATATCTCTCAAACCATAAAGGTTTGAGAGATAAGACTTATATCGTTCTTCATGTTTTTTTTAATGCCTACAAAATAAAATAAAGCTAAAACGAAGTATTACTATTCCTTTAAAATGAACTTCTCACTTGAAGATAAATGAAGTTCAGTTACAGGAGGATTGTGCTAGCTATTTGCATGTAATATAAACTGTTTTTGAGAAATGAATTTGTACCTGATGCTGGAACTTTATGCTAATTAATTTCTGTGTTGGACCAATATTACCACTCACTGTACTGTGAATAAATCAGGCAGATCCCATGCACTGCCTCAGTGCCTAATAGTACAGAAAGTTTTAAAACAAAACTTTCATTCAAATTAAAATGCCCCCAAATCATTCATCACATAACGATAAGCATATCAGTACTTGTAGCATACTGAATAAGTTCGGTTTTATTGAGAAATCCAACTTGTCCGGAGACTCACTGGCAGACATCTTGCTGTAGAGGCTTCTGTGCATCTGTGCCGTCAGTCACTTCCTGTACCACGTGGTACAATGCGAATCCCCCTCACCAATCCTAGAGGAGAATGGGACAGATAGTGCAGGCGCACAGATGACTCTTCAGCAAGATGTCTGCGCTGATGACTGCCGGTGAGTCTCCGAACAAGTTGGATTTCTCAGTAATGCAGGACTTATTCAGAATAATGCAAGTATTGGTATGAGTATCTCTATGTTAATAATGATTTGTGGGGCACTTTAATATGAATGAAAGTTCCGCTTTAACCCTTAAAGGGGATGTTTACCCTCTTCACAACTTTGGCTAAATCGTTTCAGTACCAATAATAAGTAATGGAAAGTGTGTTCTTTTTTAAAATAAATCTGTCCATTTGAAGAAATTCTAAGTTTAAATGTACCTCTGTTCCTACATCCGGCAGACAGCGCTGACCGGATCTATACCGTAGTCTCAGCTTCCATCCAGCCTCCTCCGATGATGGAGTCTGTCTGTCTCTCAGCTGAAGGACTTTCATTGGTAGAGATTGATTTCTGGACAATTAAAGGCCTCCATCTTAGAGACAGACAGCCTCCGTCATCGGAGGAGGCTGGATATACTGTATAAACTTTAGTAGATGTGTTTATAAATCAGTCTGTGTAAATAAAATACTGGTCTTGCTCTAAATCATTTTATTCAGAGGTGTCAACAGGTTATGAAGTAACCTACAAATTCTCAATAATGTCCCACCAACCACACCCCCAGTAACAGCAGCTAAAACAAAAGTGTCCCTCTTTGGCCATTTCAAATGATGGGAGGTATGTTGTCTCGGCACGGACAATTCAGCCTTTTATCGTTTAGATCAGTGGTTCTCAACCTGTGGGTCGGGACCCCTTTGGGGGTCGAATGACGATTTGCCAGGGGTCACCTAAAACCGTCAGATATTTATATTTCGATTCATAACAGTAGCAAAGTTACTGTGATGAAGGAGCAACGAGAATCATTTGACTGTTAGGGGTCGCCACAACTTGGGAAATTTTATCAAAGGGTCGCGACACTAGAAAGATTGAGAACCACTGGTTTAGATAAACTGAGTAATCTGGGCAGACTTGAAAATGAGAGACAGTCCCATTGTGTACTTCCTGGTAAAATCATTTCATGAAAAAATTCACAGATTAAAAACTTCATATTAATCAAAGAAAATTAGTATTTTCCCACTAGGATGCAGTTGGTTTTTTTTTTCAATAATTGCTCTTATTTTACCCTTTCTGCATATGGCCCAAAGTGTAGACTGAAGACCAGAGGTGTTAACCACAATCTCTCCTCACCACTCTTGATCACTATAACATTCTAGTCGTTTTTCCTATTCTCAGAGGTCAGTGGGAATACAATTTGGACAACATGAATACCAGAAAACCAAAACTGGACTAGGATTTCCATGTGCGGATATTAGTATGGCATCAGCGAGGATACAAAAGCATGTGGCGAGCCAGTAAGTATGCGTCTCATTGGGATATGGGATTTTCCAAGTGTAAGCAATGAGCTGGAGATAAATTGAACGGTTCTCATGATCCCTTATCTTAACCAGCATTGTATGTTTAATTGGTTCATCAGTGGAGAAGTGAAGCACTAAGTCCTGGCAGACACTTACATCGATCAAGGAAACACACAGCCCTTTTGAACATTATTCACAGCACACTGAATAAGCAAGGGATCAGCAGGGACTTTGTGGACTCCTGTAATGGAAACACAATGATTTTTACTGCATGGCCCCCAAGAGCGATATATCAGGGGAGTCAATTGGTGGACATTGAGCTGGAGGCCCAGCAATTAAACCTTTGGGTGCCAGAGAGGTATCCAGCGTATTGCAAATACCTTTCTGGCACCCAAAGGGTTAAATACTATTGGATTATGTAGTAAACTGTGCCGGCTTTCCAATTGGATAGAGTAAATAATCTCCAAAATAGTAGTGGTGCAAACTTTGATGTTTGGTCTCCCTGGAGGGGAGTCCTGTGGTGATGCTAGGGGGAGAAAAAATGATGAGATTTGTATAAAAAAATGGGGTGGGCTTAACATTGAGTGGGGTGGGGCTTGAGAGGCATAAAGAAAGTTGTAAAAATAGGCTGGGGACGGAGGAGAATTGGACTGGGAGTATGAGGAACACAGTGGGAAAGAGCAGAAGTGGGCAGCGTTTCAGTAGAAACTCCCTACATCCGGAGATTCAGCCTCTGCCCCGGAGACCAGGTAATGAGGTGTTAAAACCGGGGTCTCAGGGTCAAATCTGTAGAGTTCCCAGCTATTGTGGTGGGTAACAGGCAGCCTGAGGAAGGGAAATAGCTACAAGGAATGTAGCCGGCCCTGTACAGTTCTGTAACTCCTTTCAATCAGACGAGTTTCCTATCATATCTGATGGCTGTCAGAATCATCACCCAAAGTGGCTACCAGCCAGCAAAATAAGAAAAGCTTTTGCAAGCACCTTCCATTGTTTCATTAACGCTTTGAGTTTCAGAAAGGTGTTCAACATATTGCAAAGTAAGGCTCTGGACACCTCTCTGTCTATGGGTTGCTGTTTTGTAAGCAACAATGTATTCTGTGATATGTAATGTAAAAGAACATTCAGTGGACAACATTAGTTTTGTAGCACACGTGCTGCAATTTTGTGGAGAAAATAGAAGGTTTACAAACGGCAGCCCATATCTGTCTCTAAAAGGTTTAACTGCCTGCATGTGGGTCATGAATCACAAAGCAGCAGCTTCCTGACCCTGCAACTTAAAGGGATATTAACACTTAATATATATAGAAACATTTATATTTTAAGATGTATCCCCCGAGTAAATGAAGGATACTTCCACTACTGAGAGGGGTTTTATTCAAAAGTTATAACAGCTGAAACTTGAATTTTTTTAGGAGTAGTATCTGAATGGCCTGAAATTTTACAGTGGTGCTGTACTACACCATCCTATGGATATTTATGATCAATTGACCAGAAATTTCCATAGGATGATGTAGAAACAGCACCACTGTAAGATTTCAGGCCATTCAGATAGTACACCTATACATTTTAATTTTGAGCTGTGATAACTTTTGAATAAAACACCTCTCAGCAGTGGGTGTGCCCTTGTTGTACTCAGGAGAATAAACCTTTAATTGATTTTCCTCTCTGTCTTTCCCTGTCATGCAGAGACCCTCTGGTGGTGAATTGAAACTTGGGTCTGTGTCAACTCTTGATTCAAATGTGTCCCAGGGATTTCAAATAAGTTTTTTTTGGAGTGTTATCCAAACTTGCTCCAGGCCATGGGGGGGGGGGCAAGCTCTAGTTTGGCTTCATTGACCACTTCTGATTTCTTTTATGACTGCGCTATACTATTCAGCAAACAGGACCCAATTCCCAGTTAGGCAAAGGAGACAACCACTTACGGTGAAACATTTTGAGGGGTATCTCATGCTTGCTGACCACTGTCTTCGTGCTGAGTTTTACACATGGCTAACACAAAGCCAGGTCAATATGCTGGGTGGCTGATTTATTATCAGCTTATATATAGCTGTAATGTCCAGTTTCTGTTCTAATTCAGCCACTCCTGGATAATTAAAGGGGAACTATCACCTCTAATAATCCAAGACATACTTGTAAACAAGATAAATCTCAATGTATTCTTCCTGGTAAAACATTTTTTAAATAAATAAATAATAAAGTCACCCCAATAATTAGCCATCTAGCGATAAGCTTACCGATAGCACTGTTATCCAGCCTAATTACCACGTTACTCAGAAATCCTATTTCTGCCGAGACTTACGGCCAGGCAACAGCGCAGACATCTTTGCTTACAGACATCTGCACGCCTGCACTGTCAGTCCCAGTCTCCTCTAGGAGGCGCTGCATGGTAACTAAAGGTACCAGAAGGGACTGACGGAGCAGGCGCACAGATGCGCCCGTCAGTCTTGGCAACAGTAGGATTTCTGACTAACACGGTAATTAGGCTGGATAATACTACTATTGGTAAGCTTATCACTAGATGGCTAATTATTGGGGGGGGACTTTAAATGGGGTGATAGTTCCCCTTTAGTTTTGACCTTTTTTAATTTATATTTTTAAGGGATAGTAATACTTAATTATTACTAATCCCTATATTAACCCCTTAGTGACAGATAACTTTCCTGGTAAGTCCAGGAAGTCATTCGCTATAATGGAAAAAAATAAAACCCCTGTCATTAAGGGGTTAAAGTAATATTAAAAATAAATGTATTGCCCCCGGTGTCATCTCTCAAACCTTTATGGTTTGAGAGATAATCGCTCCTAAAGTTCCCCCCTCCCTCCCCTTTCCTTGAAGCCAGCGTTGTAGCTGACTGAAGGGAAATCTGGTCATACGACCATCAGGCGGCTCTGCAGCAGAGTCATGATTGCGTTAATAAAAAAAACCCCTTTCAGTAAAACGTTCTTCTACATGTGCTTGCAAATCAAGCACAAACCAAGCACACGTAGAAGACTGTTTTAGTGAAAGATTTATTTTTTATTAAAGTGATCTTGGCTGTGCTGCAGAGCCGCATGATGTTCGTAAGACCAGATTTCCCTTCAGTCAGCTACAACGCTGGCTTCAAGGAAAGGGGAGGGAGGGGGGAACTTTAGGAGCGATTATCTCTCAAACCTTTATGGTGACACTGGGGGCAATACATTTATGTTTAATATTACTTAATGTACGGATTAGTAGTAATTAAGTATTACTATCCCTTTAAAGGGATAGTAATGTTTCATAATAAAAGCAGCTCTAATTAATCATCATAGTATTAGGACTTTGAAGAGTGTTATTTCAATTCTGTCAGTTGTAGTTCAAGAGTAATTCAATGACAAAGTATCCCCCTCCCGCCCCTTTTACTGATGTAACACTGCTCAGCCAGAGCAGAAGGGAGGTGCCCAGGTAGACTGCAGAGAGGGACAATCTTCAATTAAGATAAGGGAAAAACCTGAAAAACTTGTCAAGGGGGGCAGGGCTTTCATTGTTCTCATAGGAAGAAGAATGTCCCCTTCTGTTATCTGTCTGGTCTATGGACTGCATTCCACATCTGAGAAGAGATGGCTTACACTAGGTAAAAGGGGCGGGAGGGGATACTTTGCTTGTGAATATCTCTCAAACCATAAAGGTTTGAGAGATAAGACTTATATCGTTCTTCATGTTTTTTTAATGCCTACAAAATAAAGTAAAGATAAAAGAAGTATTACTATCCCTTTAAGTATATATCTTCAGTGATAGGCAGTAGTAGATGGGACTTGGAAGAAGGGTCATAGAAAGTTTGCTGGTGTAACCATAGGTCCCATTAAAAACAAAACAAACAAACAATAAACTTTTTTTTCAACTTATTCTTAAAAAAAGAATGTGAACTAACAATTAAAAATCAAATTCCTCCTCTACCTTTGATTGCCAAAGAGATTTCCAATGCATTGAGAAGAAAAGCATTGCACGCATTTTTTTGTCACTTTAAAAATTGACTCTATATTGAGAATAGAGAAAAAAAGAATACAATAATTGATTCAGAAAAACAAAATAAACAAAAACCCTCTTTGCCTTTAAAATGACATTGATGGATTTGCTTTTGTTCATATGTTGACATCAGTATTCCAGTAATGCAAGCGTGTTCTTAAAGAGTGACTTTCATCTGATAATACCCTGTCATCAGTTGTGCTCCCCTGGGTGGAAATATGCTGATGAAGCAGTGGCTACATTGTCTTAACCCTTTGAGTGCCATAGACTCATTAAACCTCTGTGGCACTCAGAGGGTTAAATGAGACAACACATTTTCAACTGTTGATGCTCTTGTCCTACGCAGCGCAGGTCCCCATGGACTCTAGATATCAGACTTGAAAGTCAGACAAATAAGGTTTATAAGAACTGCACATGCATCCTGTGATGTTTATGCCTGAAAGTGATAGTACTTTTTCACAAAAAAGCAGCTCCAATTAATCTTCATTAATGTTGAGCGAGCACCCGGATGCTCGGGTGCTCTGACCGAGCACCCCCTGAGGCTCGAGTGCTCGGCCGAGCACCCGAGCCCCATTGGAATGAATGGGGCGACACCAGGCACCCCCTGCTCTGATGAGGGGAGGGTGCCTGGTCAATGCCCCCTTCATCTCCGCTATGCCCCTCTTCCACAATGTCCCCCTTCATCTCCTATGCCATAGAGGAGATGAAGGGGGACATTGTGGAAGAGGGGCATAGCGGAGATGAAGGGGCACATTGTGGAAGAGGGGCATAGCGGAGATGAAGGGGCACATTGTGGAAGACGGGCATAGCGGAGATGAAGGGGGACATTGTGGAAGAGGGGCATAGAGTCTATGCCCCTCTTCCACAATGTCCCCCTTCATCTCCGCAATGCCCCCTTCATCTCCGCAATGCCCCCGTACCTCAAGTCCCTGGTGGTCCAGCGGAGCGTCTTGTGATCTGTGCCTCTTCCGGCACAGATCCCCGCCACCCGAACATGGCGGGAGAGCACATGGCGGTACTCGACGAGTACCGCCATGTGCCGAGCAGAGCGATGCTCGAGCCGATCCGAGCATCGGCCGAGCACGCTCGCTCATCACTAATCTTCATATTATTTGGGCCATGGAGAGTGTTATTTCAATACTGTCAGAGTTGTAGTTCAAGAGTAATTGAATGATAAAGTATCCCCCTCCCGCCCCTTTTGCTGATGTAACACTGCTGATCTCAGAGCACCAAGACTGTCCTGATGGATTGCAGAGAGGGACAATCTTCAGTGATCAGAAGGATAAACCTGAGAAATCTGTCAATGGGCACAGGGTTTTCCTTATGATCACAGTAAGAAGATTGTCCCTTGCTGTAATCTGTACGATCAAGAGACCAGATTCCACATCTGAGGTGAGCAGTGTTACATCAGTAAAAGGGGCGGCAGGGAGATACTTTATCATTCAATTACTCTTGAACTACAGCTCTGACAGAATTGAAATAAGATAGAGCTGCTTTTTTTGTAAAACATTACTATCCCTTGAAGCCCCATATTTTGGGTTACATTACAGCCCGAGGAGGTCAGTTTTCTGACCCTGGTACAGCTGATCGGAGGAGTTTTGGGGGTGCACATTGCAGCCCCAGGCTTTTTACAGTGGAGGCAGACTTAGTAGAACATGATAATTGCCTTTTAAAGCTGAACTCTCATGTAAATATGTCACCTCCAATTAATTGTTAGTATCCCTGGAATCATGAAAATGGTGTAACAAAGTTTGTTAGGTGTTGGCATGATTTGAAATCATAACTTCACATGGGATGAATACATGAAGAGGACAGTGCAGCCATGTTGGTGAAGTGGGTTTTGTGAGCCTGCACTGTCTGTCCTTGTGCTGTACTGCATGGTTCCAATGCAACTCCCCTGTTGGGAAATAAGCTATGAATGACGAGACAGGGAAGGACAGCGCAGGTGCACAGATTCCACTTCACCAAGATGGCTGCTCTGTCCTACTCATGTAAGTCCAGTAGCATAACAATAGGGGTCGCAGGGGTCGCACCTGCGACTGGGCCCGTTACTCCAGGGGCACGGCCGCCCCCTGCAACGCCATCGCCATGCTCCCACAGCAGCTCAGCTGATCTCCCAGAGCTCTAGTAATCCAGAGCGCTGGGAGATGACATCATCTCCCAGCGCTCTGCATTACTGAGAACCGCGCGGGAGCGGGGAAGGTGATGGAGGTAGAAGATGAACACAGTGCAATGTGATGGTTTTGGGGGGCAATGTGGAGACAATGTGGTCAGGGGGGGCCCATGGCAATTTCTGCACCAGGGCCCGGTGGCTTCCGACCGAAGTCCCATTCGAAGTTATGATTTCAAATCATGCCGACGCAACAAACTTCATTACTCTACTTCCACGATTACAAGGATACTAACAATGAATTGGAAGTGACTTAAATTTACATGATAGTTCCACTTTAAATAAAACATTTAAAAAGTTAAAGCTAAGCAAGGCTGTCTGAATGTTGGAAATATACATGTCTGTAGAAGTAACTGCATGATGACATTGTAAAGTATGGAAGTAACTGAAAACTGTTCAATACAAAGAAAAAAGTACAAAGAATATTAACATCCCCATGTGTGTTCTGATTGGTGGCTCAGATGATCCTTACTGGTCTACAGGTGAGGGCTGGCAACGTGTGGCTGGCGGGCAAGTACAATAATTTCTACTGTCCTTCCATCCCACAATCCCATCCAACCTCCTTTTGTTAATTTTAAAATTGGCATTAAAGGGATAGTATTACTTAAAAAATACTAACCCCTATGTTAAAGCCCTTCAATAAAGATGAAAAATGCCCCAGCGGCATCTCTCAAAACCTTATGGTTTGAGAGATAACCACTTACAAAGTTCGCCCCTGGCTGACGTCAGCATTCTAACTGACATCCTGGGAATCCGGTCCCGGGACCATCTGCGGCTCTGCAGCAGAGCTGAGATCGCATTAATAAAAAAGAAATCCTTTACTTAAAAGGTCTTCTACATGTGCTTGCAAACCACGCACATGTATAAGACCTTTTTAGTGATGGATTTCTTATTTATTAACGAGATCTCAGCTCTGCTGCAGAGCCGCCAGCTGATCTCAGGAGAGGATTCCCCTGCTTTCACATAGAATACTGACGTCAGGCAAGGGAGAACTTTGAAAGCGGTTATCTCTTAAACCATAAGGGTTTGGGAGATGCTGTTGTGGGCATTTTTTATCTTTTTTGAAGGGCTTTAACATAGGGATTAGTCATTTTTAAGTACTACTATCCCTTTAATGATGTGAAGTAAGGAAAGTGTTAGCATGGAGATTGCAAATGAAATAAAGATATACTAGTGATACCACAGAGTTTACAATTAAAGATAACCTACACTATGGATGCCACATAGCTTACAACTGAAATTGAGCTACAGAACTGATACCACAGAGCTTACAACTGACATAGGGCTAAACTAGTAATACTATGGAGCTTATAATTGAAATGGAAAAACATTAGTGATACCCCAGAGCTAATATTTTAAGTAAAGCTACACTAGTGATACCATAGAGCTAACAGTGGAATTGGTAATACTACTAATGTAGCTCCATTTGGATTGTAGCTCTGTGGTATCACTAGTGTAGCTTCATTTCAATTGTAAGCTCTGTGGTATCACTAGTATAGCCCCATGTATAGCAGCAAGTGGGAGATCCCGTCGGCCCAGATGTATGACCGTCCCAGGAGACAATTGCCCCCCCAGGCCAGCCCTCCCCTGCTGGTCTAGATTCCAAGCCATCAGTAGTCCCCGTGTGTCCATTATGAATATACACAGGACTGGTACACTCTGTAATTGACTTGCCCAGGACACATGGAAAATTAAAGTTTACTTATAAGACCACAAATGTAAAATATTGTCAGTTTGTTGGTGGTGGCAGTAGCAGAATTATAAATTCACAGACCTCAGTATGCAGATCCTCCCCTCCATTCTCCTTCCCTGAGAGTGTACAGTGAGCATCAAAGATGCAGCTGATCATTCCTATTGGCTAGTTTGATGTCACTCCCACCTGCACGGCCAATAGAATAAGGTTGACATTGCTAGTCCCACTGCTGAGAGTCACAGCATTATAGATAGGGCAGGATTTACATCCCATTCAAGCCTAGGCAAAGCGTTCTAGGCCCCATTAGCTCCACCCATGGCCACACCCCACTCCTCACATGACTCCCACACAGTCCACAGTTTCCTGACACAGAAAATTCCCTTGGCCTAAAACAACAAGAACAAAGACAAAATCTTTAACTCCTTGGTTGCTAGAGAGATCTCCAGTGTATTGCCCCACAATGCACTGGATATCTCTATAGCATCCTTGGGGTTAAATAATAGCCTGCACATTGGTGTAACATTGATGCAGAGACATTGCGATTGCTCTGGCCGCACCCACAATTCAGAATGTGGGTGTGGCCATCTCTAATGTATAGTGGGCAGGTGTGGAACAATGTCTGGTTTTCTCCCATCCTGGATCACCTTTAGAGGTGTATCAAATAACTTTGTATAATCTCCTGAAGCGGGCAGAGCCCTGTATTGTGGAAATATTCAGTGTCACGCCTCGAGGGGAGTAGGGACCCATGAGGGAGTTGGCACTGGTTCAGTAGCTAGGGAGCGACGCTGGGGAACGAAACTTGAGATTGGAGGTGGCGTACCAGGTACTCCCTTGCCGAAGCTGGGTAAAGGTGCTGGTCGCGAAACCAGATTGTTCCACCCTGGTTGAGCTGGGGTGCACCCGGGATGGGAGTACTCTGGGTACCCTTGAGAACCAGGCCGACTGGACAGGCTGGGGGTTGGGTATGAAGCCAGACGTAGAAGACAAGCTGTACTCGGGTTCAAGCCAGAGGTCAAGCCAAGGATAACAGACAAGCCGTGGTCAGGTTCAAGCCAGAGGTCAAACCAGGAGTAACAGACAAGCCGTGGTCAGGTTCAAGCCAGAGGTCAAGCCAGGGATAACAGACAAACTGTGGTCAGGTTCAAGCCAGTGGTCAAGCTAGGGATAACAGACAAGCCATGGTCAGGTTCAAGCCAGAGGTCAAGCCAGGGATAATGGACAGGCTGTATTGCATATTGCAGAAAGACAGACCCATACTGATAAGTGGAACGGCCACCCTATGCCTGGGGTAGCCCGTTTAAAGGAGCAGTGAACTTTTTTTTATGAAAACGCATATTTTACAGAGCATTTCCTGCTGAATAAAACAAGGTCACTTCCATCACTGTCAGATGTTTTATTCAAAAACTAGTTGAAGAGTCCGTTACACTGGCCACTGGCAGCCGGTCGCGGGGCAGTCATGCACAGTAGAGACTGCCCACGTCGCGGCTGATACAGAGCTGAATGCTCCTTCTACCCCATCTCCAGAAGTATATAGATACTCTAGAGATAATTCAAAGAAGGGCTACTAAAATAGTGACTGGTTTACAGGAAAATAAATATCAGGATAGTCTAAAGGATCTGAATATGTATAGCTTGGAGGAGAGAAGAGAGAGAGGGGATATGATAGACACATTCAAATACATGAAGGGATTCAACAAAGTACAGGAGGTAAGTACATTTCAAAGGAGTAAAAATGTTAGGACAAGAGGCCATAGTCTAAAACTAGAGGGACACAGGTTTAGATGTAACGTAAGAAAGTTTTACTTCACTGAGAGGGTAGTAGATAAGTGGAACAGCCTACCAGCAGAAGTGGTAGAAGTTAATTCAGTGACAGAATTTAAGGATGCATGGGATATGCATAAGGCTGTCCTAAACATAAGAAAAGGACCACAAAAGGTTTGAGGTTTTTGCAGTAAGAAAATGGGCAGACTAGATGGGCCGAATGGTTCTTATCTGACGTCAAATTCTATGTTTTTTTGTTTCTATGTAACGTCAGCCTACAGAAATACAGGTACGAAGGGGTGCGTGAACACGCTAACTGGGGCAGCTGGAAAGTCCTGAGACGTGCAGCGAAACGTGGAAGTGTCCGATTTTGAAGGGTAAATATCTCCGCTACTAGGTGATTTGAAAAAAAAACACCCCACAGTGTTAAAACCCATGGGACAATTTTTATTTTAGGTGAAAGTTCCTCTTAAAAAATCCATATAAAATACAATTGGAGGCCAATATAGAAATCCATAACCTATCTGGTCTGCAGGTCAGCCCACAATAATTCTTGAAAATTACGATAAAACTATAGGGGTATGGACAGACTGGACGGCACATAGCATTATTAAAAATTATAAAGAATCATCGAAGATTCATATATATTGTGACATTACTATCTCTTTAAATATATTTTGTTTATTTTTTCATGTTAGTTGCTTTTTAACCCCCAAGGACCAGCGGTCCTGGGACGTTTTCGTCCCATAAGGACCGCTTTGATCCTTGCCGACGCGCCGGTACACGTGGCCTGTTGCGTGTATCGGCACGCCGCTTTGGGGCCTGAAAGAGATCGCTCCAGTCTTGGAGCGGTCAATTGTAGGCCCCATTTACTTACAGCGCTCCAGGTGGAGCACTGTAAGTAAAAAGTACGTGACGTACTATGACCGTCATCGGTCCTTAAAGGGACAGTAATGTTTCATAATAAAAGCAGCTCTAATTAATCATCATAATATCTCGACTTTGGAGAGTGTTATTTCAATTCTGTCAGAGTTGTAGTACAAGAGTAATTCAATGACAAAGTATCCCCCTCCTGCCCCTTTTACTGATGTAACACTGCTCAGCCAGATCAGAAGGGAGGTGCCCAGGTAGATTGTAGAGAGGGACAATCTTCAATTAAGATAAGGGACAAACCTGAAAAACTTGTCAAGGGGGGCAGGGCTTTCATTGTTCTCATAGGAAGAAGATTGTCCCCTGCTCTTATCTGTCTGGTCTATGGACTGCATTCCACATCTGAGAGGAGATGGCTTACACTAGGTAAAAGGGGCGGGAGGGGAAACTTTGCTTGTGAATATCTCTCAAACCATAAAGGTGTGAGAGATAAGACTTATATCGTTCTTCATGTTTTTTAATGCCTACAAAATAAAGATAAAACAAAGTATTACTATCCCTTTAAGTATTTAAGGACCATGACGGTCATAGTACGTCACGTAGTCCTTAAGGGGTTAAGGACTTCTGCTCAGAAACTGAAAAAAACATAACTTTGTTAAAAAATAAATAAATAAAAAAAATAATCACAGGATAGAACTAGCTCTATATCGCCAACCATTTATAGAGTGCTCCTTGTTATTGCTTGTAACACTATAAAATCCGCTTATAGTTTGACTACAAAATTACACTCCTTTGTCCCTTCTCTTTCCCCAGAGTCACGCGTTTATTACCTGTTCATAAGTGTACACTGCTTTTTTCTTATCTCTCCCAGTGTGACATTCAGTAGCGTTTGTTCTTAAGACATGGCAGTAAAGTCTACCGCCCACTCCTGAGCAAAGTCTAAACTCCTCCCGGTATGAGGAATTCAAGTTTTGTAGGGTCAAAAAGTTACTTTAAAGGGATAGTAATACTTAGTTTTATCTGTATTTTATTTTGTAGGCATTAAAAAAACATGAAGAACGATATGTCTTATCTCTCAAACCTTTATGGTTTGAGAGATATTCACAAGCAAAGTTTCCCCTCCCTGCCACTTTTACCTAGTGTAAGCCATCTCTTCTCAGATGTGGAATGCAGTCCATAGACCAGACAGATAACAGCAGGGGACAATCTTCTTCCTACGAGAACAATGAAAGCCCTGCCCCCCTTGACATGTTTTTCAGGTTTTTCCCTTATCTTATTTGAAGATTGTCCCTCTCTGCAGTCTACCTGGGCACCTCCCTTCTGCTCTGAGGTGAGCAGTGTTACATCAGTAAAAGGGGCGGGAGGGGGATACTTTGTCATTGAATGACTTTTGAACTACAACTCTGACAGAATTGAAATAACACTCTCCAAAGTCCAAATACTACGATGATTAATTAGAGCTGCTTTTATTATGAAACATTACTATCCCTTTTAAAGGGATAGTAATACTTTGTTTTAAAAATGTCTAATATTGTAGATATTAACAATAAAAGTAGAATAACCTGCCTCCCATCTCTCAAACCTTTATAGTTTGAGACATTGTAGCATTTAAAGTCCCCCATTCCTGCCCCTTTCAGAGACGTCAGTGCTCTATGGGACAGAAGCTGGTCCTGATCATTTAAAGCGGAACTTTCAGATAATGGCCAGTCGCCATACATTCATTAAAGGGATAGTAATACTTCGTTTTAACTTTATTTTATTTTGTAGGCATTAAAAAAAACATGAAGAATGATATAAGTCTTATCTCTCAAACCTTTATGGTTTATGAGATATTCACAAGCAAAGTTTCCCCTCCCGCCCCTTTTACCTAGTGTAATTCATCTCTTCTCAGATGTGGAATCCAGTCCATAGACCAGACAGATAACAGAAGGGGACAATCTTCTTTGTATGAAAACAATGAAAGCCCTTCCCCCCTTGACAAGTTTTTCAGCTTTTTCCCTTATCTTAATTGAAGATTGTCCCTCTCTGCAGTCTACCTGGGCACCTCCCTTCTGATCTGGTTGAACAGGGGGAGGGGAAACTTTGTTTGTGAATATCTCTTAAACCATAAATGTTTGAGAGATAAGACTTATATCATTCTTCGTGTTTTTTTAATGCCCACAAAATAAAATAAAGTTAAAACGAAGTATTACTATCCCTTTAAATGCATGGTGACTAGCCTGAAAATAGATGTCTTACCATAAAAATATATGTGTATCTAAAGGAATCCTTCCTGTTTGGAGACCGGAACTGAGGCTAGAGCGCAGACATCTTGTCTCTGCGCATGCGCCGTCAGTCCATAGAGTAGACTGCTTTGCACCATATGGTCACTGGAAGGGACTGATGGTACAGACTCACAGACCGCACTAACCTGCCCGTCAGTCCCGAAACGGGACGGATTCCTTAAGACACATGTGTTTTTTTACGGTAAGACATCTATTTTCAAGCTAGTCGCCATGCATTTAATGAATGCATGGCGACTGGCTATTATCTCAAAGTTCCGCATAACAGGCCGGCGGCTCTTCAGCAGAGCTGAGATAGTGCTATTTAGAATGAAATACTTCATTGGAACGGTCTACAAAGTGTGTATTACTATCCCTTTAAGGTGAATTACCTTTGTGTTGATGGAAATGATTTATTACATGGCATTCATTTAAAGAAACAGTAATATCCTATATAATAATTTGCTAAAATGTGTGTAACGATGCAGTTATGCGCAGTGGAGACTGCTACGCATGCTGCAGTCATGCGCAGTAGAGACTGCCCGCGCCGCTACTGATACAGAGCTGGACGCTCTGAAGGAGCGCCCAGCTCTGTAACAGCCGCTGCGTGGGCAGTCTCTACTTTGCATGACTGCCCCGCGATCAGCTGGCAGTGGCACTGTGGCCCGTGTAACGGGCACTTCAACTAGTTTGTTATAAAGTATTTAGCCAAGTCTTCTTTAGAGTAAATGTAACAGATTGAGCTATGTTTATCTACTTACCTTTGTGTGTAGTTCAAAAGATATTAGCTGGAGAAAGTTCCTGCGCCCGCCCCTTCTGGCCACGTCACCCCTTGATATTAGAGGAAAAGAGGTTTAGACTTCAGCAGAGGAATGACTAGAAGGAGATCTTATCACAATGTACAAGTATATGAGAGGTCAATACAAGGATCTCTGCGGTGAGCTATTCATTCCAAGACCTCATCAGGTGACCAGGGGACACCACTTGAGATTAGAGGAAAGGAGGTTTAGACTTCAGCAGAGGAATAACTAGAAGGAGATCTTATCACATTGTACAAGTATATGAGAGGTCAATACAAGGATCTCTGCGGTGAGCTATTCATTCCAAGGCCTCATCAGGTGACCAGGGGACACCACTTGAGATTAGAGGAAAGGAGGTTTAGACTTCAGCAGAGGAAGGGTTTTTTTACAGTAAGGTCTGTTAAATTGTGGCATTCCTTGCCCAAGGATGTGGTTATGGCAGATACAATGGATACATTTAAGAGAAGATTAGATACTGTTCTTTCAAAAGGGAACATACAGGGTTATACTGTTTATTTGTTGTCAAATCAGGAAGTTCAGTTAAATGACTAACTTAATTGGCAGCAGGAAAGTTATATCATTCTCATGTCTCTAGGTTATGATGCAAGGCGTTGAACTTGGCGGACTTGTGTCTTTTTTCAGCCTAATTTGCTATGTTACTAAAGGGTTTAAAACCCCATTTAAATCAACAGGTCTTTTTATTTATCTCCTATGATGCACTTGGTTTGCCCTGAATTACACAGGCCTCTAAGTCTCTTTAGGACAGCGGTTGACAAATTTGGATTGGCTCTAGGAGCCAGACCAAAGTGTGTGTGCGTGTGTGTGCGTGTGTGTGTGTGTGTAATGCTTTGACTACCAATGGAACAAAGCTACTGACGCCCCTACCCCAGTATTGATCACCTATCCAATACATTTTCCTCCACAGCCCAGAGTTCTATGTATGTAAATGGAAGGCAGTGATTAGCTTCCTGGTTGCTGCATTGATCAATGCTAAGGGGGACATCAGGAAGGATCCCAATGCCCCTCCACCAGGTATTTTTTTAATTGCATATACTTCAGGACTGTCAGTAACAACACCAGGGGTAATGTCAAATCAACACCGGGGATACACTCCAGGAAGAAAAGTCTCCTCCAACAAGAGTGATTGGGGCAAGAAGCTTGGGAGCGTCGCTAGGGTGCGTAGCTAGATAGCGTAGGCCAGCCGTAGTGGGGTGTGCTGCGGACAAGGCCGTATAAAGGTGCTGGCCAGATAGCCCCCTTTGGTTGAGCCGAAGGTGACTCAGGATACCCCACCACGGTTGGACTATACCCCAATGACCCCAGGGAGAGAATGAACTCCAGAAATAGTACAGACCTGAATGGTGACAGGTGTAGCAATCAGATAGACAGGCAGTCAGCAACAGAGCTGCTAGCTGGAGGCAACAGGATTCAGTCCTAAGGACAGCTGAAATCGAATGGTCCGGCAAGACAGTCTGCAACAGGGCAAGGCAGGAGCTGGAGTCACTAGCCGGTAACACAGGAAGACGGCTGGCGGCCGGTACACGCAGGAAGGCAAACTGGAGAGCAGGAACAGACTTGAAAGGACTTAGGGAATGAGCTGCAACAGGACTTGGGACGCTTTGACAACGCGTCAGAGGAAGCATCTCAGCGTCCTATAAGTGGAGGAAGCCCGGGGCAGCTTCAAAGGGAGAACTGCGCATGCGCGTGCCCAGCCCAGAAGAACACAGGTAGGAAGCGTTGGACAGAAGAGACGCCATCGGGGAAATACAGACACAGCGGTGACAAGGACCAATAAATCATGCATTATGTGCTTTTCTTTATATAATGTATCGCTCTCATGGATCGACTGTGTATATTTTAAAAAGTTAAAACTTGCCCTGCAGTGTAGGGAAACCATTTCCTTACAATCAGGGCAAGTTTCTAGCCACCATGGCAACCTGGTGCCTGGGATTTGCCGAGCCCTGCTTCAGGATGTATAAATACAATTCCTTGCT
Source organism: Rhinophrynus dorsalis (assembly GCA_037306005.1). Taxonomy (NCBI): domain Eukaryota; kingdom Metazoa; phylum Chordata; class Amphibia; order Anura; family Rhinophrynidae; genus Rhinophrynus; species Rhinophrynus dorsalis. Next base: position 384,381,470 of record CM074724.1, read on the forward strand.
AAAATAGTATCTGCGGTCAGTTTATTGATGCTGTGCTGGCCTGTCGCTAAGCTATCTATGCCGAACATCTTCCTTTTTCCACCTGTTGCTCCAAGGGGAGGGCAGCGTGGCAGTGTGTGGGTGTATCTCTCTATGTACTAACAAGGAGCAGAGGAAGTCAGTGAACAAAAGAGGTGCAATTCTGGAGCAGACCAATTGCACCATAGGGAACAAATACAGCTTCACATTGATTTTAAAGGGATAGTATTGTTTCACAAAAAAAGCAGCTCTAATTAATCTTCATAGTATTTGGGCCATGGAGAGTGTTATTTCAATACTGTCAGAGTTGTAGTTCAAGAGTAATTGAATGATAAAGTATCCCCCTCCCACCCCTTTTATCTAGTGTAAGCCGCCTCCCTTCAGATGTGGAATCTGGTCTCTTGACCGGACAGATCACAGCAAGGGACAATCTTCTTACTGTGATCATAAGGAAAACCCTGACCCCCTTTTCAGGTTTTTCCTTATGATCACTGAAGATTGTTCCTCTCTGTGATCCATCCGGACAGTCTTGCTGCTCTGAGGTGAGCAGTGTTACACTAGGTAAAAGGGGCTGGAGGGGGTACTTTATCATTCAATTACTCTTCAATTATTGAAATAACACTGTCCAAGGCCCAAATACTATGAAGATTAATCGGAGCTGCTGTTTTTGTGAAACATTACTATCACTTTAAATCAATGGGATATTTGGGAAATTTTATCTCTCCCCTATGGTGCAGCTGGTTTGCTCTAGATCTGCTTCTCCCCGTCTTTGTACATAAGTCAATGTGTAAAATTAATCAATTTTTCCTGTGCATGCTGTCGGCGTGAAGTTTGTGGTTTGTTTGCTTTACAGTCTTACAACAGAGTGTATGCGCTGGTATGTACTAAAGCAATCGTACACTCTATGACATCACCAAAGGAGGTTATATGTTAACTTGTAAGTGCAGACAATGAGCTGTGTTGGCCGATTCATAAATTCCCTTCTATGTTTACTTGCCTGGGTTATAGAAAATAAGGGTACTATTGCTTTTTATATAGCTGTTTACATATAAACCTATCACTTTATGACAGTGTTTATGTGTCTACCTGAGTGCGGTTTAGTCATAACATGTTTTAATTCATCCAGCTTTTAAGATTTATGTGTGATTAACCCTTTGAGTGCCAGAGGAATGCCACATCCCCTCTGGCACTCAAAGGGTTAAGTTCAGATGAAGGTTTATGTGTGCTTTGACCCTTTGAGTGCCAGAGCAGTACGCAACACATTGCAGAGCGCTCAAAGGGTTAACCAAGTCAATTAACTCCTTACTGGTTTAACCGAAAACAATAAAAAAAATATATATCAGTGTCAGTTTCTAGATATCTAGAAATTGACACCATACCTCCCAAGTGTCACTATTTAGGAGGGACAGTCCCTCTTTTAGACCTAAATCCCTCTGTCCCTCTTTCCCACCCTGATGTCCCTCTTTTTAGGAGATCAGACTGTGTGGTGTATATAAGTGTTTAATATTGCTCTACAGCAATAAAAAACTCACATTATTGTTTGTTTGAATATCAGTATATGTGTTTATAAATTAGTCTGTGTAAATAAAATACTTTGGTCTTGTTCTAAATCATTTATTAGATTACACAAGGAGGTGTCAATAGGTCATGAAATAGCATAAAAATTCCTGGTAATGCCCCGCCCACCAGTCACACCTCCAGAAACACCCCCTAAAACACAGGTGTTCCTCTTTGGCAATTTGAAATGTTGGGAGGTATGTGACACTGATATATTTTTTTTAGCCCATCCAATCTGCCCGCTTCCCTATCTAGATAGCTTAGCCTCATTTTATTCTAAGAAATAGCCATATAACCATCACAATAACTCTTGCGTGCATTAGTGTTTAAAGGGATAGTAATGTTTCAGAATAAAAGCAGCTCTAATTAATCATCATAGTATTTGGACTTTGTAGTGTGTTATTTCAATACTGTCAGAGTTGTAGTTCAAGAGTGATTCAATGATAAAGTATCCCCGTCCCGCCCCTTTTACTGATGTAACACTGTTCAGCCAGATCAGAAGGGAGGTGCCCAGGTAGACTGCAGAGAGGGACAATCTTCAATTAAGATAAGGGAAAAACCTGAAAAACTTGTCAAGGGGGGCAGGGCTTTCATTGTTCCCATAGGAAGAAGATTGTCCCCTGCTGTTATCTGTCTGGTCTATGGACTGCATTCCACATCTGAGAAGAGATGGCTTACACTAGGTAAAAGGGGCGGGAGGGGAAACTTTGCTTGTGAATATCTCTCAAACCATAAAGGTTTGAGAGATAAGACATATCGTTATTCATGTTTTTTTAATGCCTACAAAATAAAATAAAGTTAAAACGAAGTATCCCTTTAAGCATCAACCACTTCTGCTGGTAGGCTGTTCCATTTATCTATCACCCTCTACAGAAAAAGATTTAAAAAAACAGACAAAAATACAATACAGCTATAGCCCTTTCAGAGGCTTGAAGAATTTTTAGCATTTGACTATCCTTCTGTTTTGAGATGATTCATGTGAGTAACGGTCTAATTATACATGGCAAACTATATATAGTTTTTTTCAGAACCAATTTCGCTTCATCATGGTGACATGTGAACTAAGTTTTGCACCGGGCAACAAGCTGTGATATGAAAACAGTAATGTAAAATCTAAAAAAAACTACTGATTTTGCTAATTTCATACATTATTTAACCCTTTAACGACCAGCGGTCCAGGGAAGTTACCTTCCCTTAAGGACCGCTTTGATCCTTGCCGACACGCCGGTACACATGACCTGTTATGTGTACCGGCGTGCTGCTTTGAGGCCTAAGAGAGATCGCTCCAGTCTTGGAACGATCAATTTTAGGCCCTGTTTTTACTAAGAGCGCTCCCGGTAGAGTGCTGTAAGTAAAAAGTATGTGACGTGCTATGACCGTCACTGGTCCTTAAGGGTATAAGGACCGTGACGGTCATAGTACGTCACGTAGTTCTTAAGGGGTTAAAAAAAACCAAACAAACAAAAAAAAAGTACATAGATTGTAAAAGTTTACATTATTTTTTTTAAAAGCCCTGCATCGACCAATACCAAATATGCATACTTTTACCTGAAAGCTTGGCGAGCACAGACGTCTAATTAACAGTAGCACAAAAGAGTGTTTTGAACTTTATTAAAGGGATAGTAATACTTAAAATGTAAAAAAAAATATGTTGTAGGGTTTATCCCCCTGAGTAAAACAAGAGCACTCCCACTGCTGAAAGGTGTTTCATTCAAAAGTTATTCATTTTCAAAGTAGAATTTTTTAGGTGCAATATCACAGTGGCCTGAAATTGTACAGTGGCGCTGTTGCTACACCATCCTATGGAGATTTATGGTCCCGGGACCAGAGCTGTCCATAGGATCGTGTATCAACAGCGCCACTGTACAATTTCAGGCCACTGTGATATTGCACCTAAAAAAATTAAACTTTGAAAATTAATAACTTTTGAATGAAACACCTTGCAGCAGTGGGAGTACTCTTGTTTTACTCAGGGGGATAAACCCTACAACATATTTTTTTATATTTTAAGTATTACTATACCTTTAATTAAATTCACATTCCGCTGGTTTACGTGTTAAAACTACCATAAAACAATCCTATAACATAAAGTCCTAGAATGTGTCGCTCACTGTGTACGTAACCGCACATGTGCAGTAGGGACTCGCACAACGGGCTGATCCGGAGCGGAGAGCTCCAGAAGGCTGACAGCCTGTCTGTGCTCCCGGCTCTGGGGCAGCAGTGGACGCTGCTGGGTGACAAACTGTCACCCAGCGCCTCCGCTGCTGCCCCGGGAGCCAGGAGCACAGACAGACTGTGAGCTATCCTGAGCGCTCCGCTCCGGATCAGCCCGTGTATACAGGCTTTGTAACTAGCAATGATATAAAAGCATATATTCCAAAAAAAGTCCAGTAAATAAAAACATTTAATTCTCATAAAATACAATACAATCCTACTAATATACGCGTTTCACAGCGCTCAACTCTGCTCAGTCAGAAATGTTGGTCATGGATTCATTACATTTTTTTATTTACTGGACGTTTTTTGGAGAAGATGTATTAATACTTTACTGGTTTTTCACCTTCCCCTGAATTTCCTATAGTGGAGACGTTCAAGTGATTCACCTGCAGATACCAAACAGGAACGGTAAGATTTTCCCTGTATGCGATTCATGCTGCGTCTATACATATGTATTTATGCAGTCTAATATACAAGCGAGGGAAATACGTTGACTACTTTATCATATTGCCTTTCTGATAAGGCACTACTGGCGCCTCCTATCTTGTCTTTTTTTGTTTTAGACTGCTGAATCTTATAACCACCCCAGTTGAAACACCATGACAGAGATTCACTAAGCGATGATAAAGAAGTGATAAAGTAGAGATAACTTCTCCGGTTTATCACTTCTCCAATTCCTATGTTATTCCATGGAGCCTATGATGTCTTCAGCTTTGGAGATCTTAGTGCGTAGGCTCCATAGAATAACATAGGAACCGGATAAGTGATATCACTGGAGAAGTCATCTCCATTTTATCACCTCTTTATCACCGCTTAGTGAACTCCCCCCTTGTTTTGTGCTATATCACACGACTCACATTTTATTGTGGCATAGACCAGCCTCGTAGTTTACAAGAATCCAATGATTCACCTCCAAGGCAGGTACCTCCACGGATTTCCCCCAGCTTTAGGTCTCCTTGATTCACTGGAACTGGCACTTGGCCTTGATACCTAAAGGATTCGATATACCACTCTATGGTTCTCCTTCCTCCTGGTAACATAATTCCCAAGTGTCCCTCTTTAGACCCAAATCCCTCTGTCCCTCTTTCCCACCCTGATGTCCCTCTTTTTAGGAGGTCAGACTGTGTGGTGTGTATAGAAGTGTATCACCCTGGTGTCCCTGTGTTTAGGAGATCAGACTGTGTGGTGCGTATATAAGTGTATCACCCTGCTGTCCCTGTGTTTAGGAGATCAGACTGTGTGGTGTGTATATAAGTGTATCACCCTGGTGTCCCTGTGTTTAGGAGATCAGACTGTGTGGTGTGTATAGAAGTGTATCACCCTGGTGTCCCTGTGTTTAAGAGATCAGACTGTGTGGTGCGTATATAAGTGTATCACCCTGCTGTCCCTGTGTTTAGGAGATCAGACTGTGTGGTGTGTATATAAGTGTATCACCCTGGTATCCCTGTGTTTAGGAGATCAGACTGTGAGGTGTGTATATAGAAGTGTATCACACTGGTGTCCCTGTGTTTAGGAGATCAGACTGTGTGGTGTGTATATAAGTGTATCACCCTGGTGTTCCTGTGTTTAGGAGATCAGACTGTGTGGTGTGTATATAAGTGTATCACCCTGGTGTCCCTGTGTTTAGGAGATCAGACTGTGTGGTGAGTATAGAAGTGTATCACCCTGGTGTCCCTGTGTTTAGGAGATCAGACTGTGTGGTGTGTATATAAGTGTATCACCCTGGTGTCCCTGTGTTTAGGAGATCAGACTGTGTGGTGTGTATATAAGTGTATCACCCTGGTGTCCCTGTGTTTAGGAGATCAGACTGTGTGGTGTGTATATAATGCTATCACATTGCTACACAGCAATAAAACTTACATTGTTGTTTGTTTAAACATCAGTATATGTGTTTATAAATTAATCTGTGTAAATAAATACTTTGGTTTTGTTATAAGTCATTTATTAGTTTACACAAGGAGGTGTTAGTAGGTCATGAAATAGCCTAAAAATTATTGGTAATGCCCCGCCCACCAGCCACACCCCCTAAAACACAAGTGTCCCTCTTTCGCAATTTGAAATGTTGGGAGGTATGTGGTAGGAACAGGCTACTGCTGCCAATATTGGCTCCTAAGGGCTGAATGGACCCAGGGGATAATCTGGACCTTGCAAAATATGGAGGAACTGCTACCTGTATCAATAGCGCTTATTATGATGGTGTAGATTAAATAGAAATTATTCACCTACTAGAAAATGTTTAGTATATTAAAATTAAAAGCTGTTAGCTGCAAAAATGAATATGCACATAGAAATATAATTCAATACAAGCGTAAAACAATAAAATACTCATCACCCTACACCTTTCCTAGCTCTCACTACTTCTTCAGAGGGTTACATAGTGCTACAAAAGGTGGTTTTTAGTGTTACACATTCCCAGGCCTTACACTTTTAGGCATCCAAGAACGCGTTTTTTGACATCTCACAACTCTCATTGACTATCTGTCTGGCAGGCGATCAGGCGGAACCAGTGCCTGTCCTTTCCAGAGACAGAAGCATTTCAGAAAATCTCTCCAGAGGGTAGAATCGATAGATTTACTCAATTTTCTGATAGAAGACACTGCCACTTTCCTTCCTTGTGCCAGTGGTGAAATTAAAGGGCTTCCTGCTTCTGCATCAGGACACAAATGACTATTAAATGAAAATTCCTCTGATCAGACGCAGTGACCCGGTTGCTGCGTTAACCTTCTGAGTTTCATGAAACAGAATTGGTTATACAGACAGTTTAACATATGAACTCTCAAGTTCAATTGCAGCATGCTGTTAAATCAGTTGTACATATTTATATGCTATAATCCTGTGTAAGCTTATTACATGGAAATCTACATTAACCTGTGTCTAGGGCAGTGATAGGTAATCAGTTACACACCAGTGATGGTATGGGCAGCCTCCGAGGCTCATGTACTAAGCAGAACAGTGGCAGTTCTGGGGCAAACCAACTGAATTTTAGGGAACAAAATAGATTTAATGAAATGGCAATTTTAAACCTTTGATTGTTGAGATCTCTCTAGCATTCATGGGAGTGGAAACAAATTCTAAGAAATGCCCTACAGAAACATAATAGTCACCAAAACAATCTTCAAAATAGCAACTAGATCAGTGGAAGGGAAGGTGTGGCCCTCCAGCTGCTGCCATACTACAACTCACATCATTCGAATGAAAAGAGTTGTAATCTGGCAGCAGATCGAGTGCTGCACATTCCCCACTACACTACTAGATGGTGCATAATCCCTGGATTCTTAAACCTCTACCCAAATAATAATCATAGCTCCCAACTGTCCTGATTTATGTGGGACATCCCCGATTTGGGAGCACCAAGCCTGTTTTCCCACTTCACACAGTAACTGTCCTGCTTCTACCCAGCTTGTACCATGCTTTTATGTGCTTGCTTCTGTACCTATATGTACCTACTTTTGTGTGAGGCAGTGCTGTGGCAACATATCAAGAAGGTATAATATTGAGGGTGCGCACAGTTCGGCAGCTGGTCACTGTAGTTTAGGACTCCTTTTGTACAACCAGTCGTGACATGGGGGCCAGACACTGCACTCAAACAACTACTTAAAACACAGGGTTGCTAACATTTCCCTATGCCAGAGAGCCTATGATAAACAGGATAATCACATACCTCCCAACATTGCCAAAGAGAGACACTTGTGTTTTAGGTGGTGTTGCTGGGGGGGGGGGAGCTGGGGTACAGGGTATTACCGATAATATTTAAGTTATTTCATGACCTGTTGACACCTCTTCGTGTAACCTAATAAATGACTTCTAACAAGACCAAAGACTAATTTATAAACACATAAACTGAAGTTTAAACAAATATTAATGTATGTTTTATTTTTGTGGAACAATGTGGAGCAATGTCATACACTTATATACACACCACACAGTGTGATCTCCTAAACACAGGGACACCAGGGTGATACACTTATATACACACCACACAGTCTGATCTCCTAAACACAGGGACACCAGGGTGATACACTTCTATACACACCACACAGTCTGATCTCCTAAACACAGGGACACCAGGGTGATACACTTATATATACACCACACAGTGTGATCTCCTAAACACAGGGACACCAGGGTGATACATTTATATACACACCACACAGTCTGATCTACTAAACACAGGGACACCAGGGTGATACACTTATATACACACACCATACAGTCTGATCTCCTAAACACAGGGACACCAGGGTGATACATTTATATACACACCACACAGTGTGATCTCCTAAACACAGGGAGACCAGGGGGATACACTTCTATACACACCACACAGTCTGATCTCCTAAACACAGGGACACCAGGGTGATACACTTATATATACACCACACAGTCTGATCTCCTAAACACTGGGACACCAGGGTGATACACTTATATACACACCACACAGTCTGATCTACTAAACACAGGGACACCAGGGTGATACATTTATATACACACCACACAGTGTGATCTCCTAAACACAGGGACACCAGGGTGATACACTTCTATACACACCACACAGTGTGATCTCCTAAACACAGGGACACCAGGGTGATACACTTATATACACACCACACAGTCTGATCTCCTAAACACAGGGACACCAGGGTGATACACTTCTATACACACCACACAGTCTGATCTCCTAAACACAGGGACACCAGGGTGATACACTTCTATACACACCACACAGTGTGATCTCCTAAACACAGGGACACCAGGGTGATACATTTATATACACACCACACAGTCTGATCTACTAAACACAGGGACACCAGGGTGATACACTTATATACACACACCATACAGTCTGATCTCCTAAACACAGGGACACCAGGGTGATACATTTATATACACACCACACAGTGTGATCTCCTAAACACAGGGAGACCAGGGGGATACACTTCTATACACACCACACAGTCTGATCTCCTAAACACAGGGACACCAGGGTGATACACTTATATATACACCACACAGTCTGATCTCCTAAACACTGGGACACCAGGGTGATACACTTATATACACACCACACAGTCTGATCTACTAAACACAGGGACACCAGGGTGATACATTTATATACACACCACACAGTGTGATCTCCTAAACACAGGGACACCAGGGTGATACACTTCTATACACACCACACAGTCTGATCTCCTAAACACAGGGACACCAGGGTGATACACTTCTATACACACCACACAGTCTGATCTCCTAAACACAGGGACACCAGGGTGATACACTTCTATACACCCCACACAGTCTGATCTCCTAAACACTGGGACACCAGGGTGATACACTTATATACACACACCACACAGTCTGATCTCCTAAACACTGGGACACCAGGGTGATACACTTATATACACACCACACAGTCCGATCTCCTAAACACAGGGACATCAGGGTGATACACTTCTATACACACCACACAGTCTGATCTCCTAAACACAGTGACACCAGGGTGATACACTTCTATACACACCACACAGTCTGATCTCCTAAACACAAGGACACCAGGGTGATACACTTATATACACACCACACAGTCCGATCTCCTAAACACAGGGACATCAGGGTGATACACTTCTATACACACCACACAGTCTGATCTCCTAAACACAGTGACACCAGGGTGATACACTTCTATACACACCACACAGTCTGATCTCCTAAACACAGGGACACCAGGGTGATACACTTCTATACACACCACACAGTCTGATCTCCTAAACACAGTGACACCAGGGTGATACACTTCTATACACACCACACAGTCTGATCTCCTAAACACAGGGACACCAGGGTGATACACTTCTATACACACCACACAGTCTGATCTCCTAAACACAGGGACACCAGGGTGATACACTTATATACACACACCACACAGTCTGATCTCCTAAACACAGGGACACCAGGGTGATACACTTCTATACACACCACACAGTCTGATCTCCTAAACACAGGGACACCAGGGTGATACACTTATATACACACACCACACAGTCTGATCTCCTAAACACAGGGACACCAGGGTGATACACTTATATACACACCACACAGTCTGATCTCCTAAACACAGGGACACCAGGGTGATACACTTCTATACACACCACACAGTGTGATCTCCTAAACACAGGGACACCAGGGTGATACACTTCTATACACATCACACAGTCTGATCTCCTAAACACAGGGACACCAGGGTGATACACTTCTATACACACCACACAGTCTGATCTCCTAAACACAGGGACACCAGGGTGATACACTTATATACACACACCACACAGTCTGATCTCCTAAACACAGGGACACCAGGGTGATACACTTATATACACACCACACAGTCTGATCTCCTAAACACAGGGACACCAGGGTGATACACTTATATACACACCGCACAGTCCGATCTCCTAAACACAGGACACCAGGGTGATACACTTCTATACACACCACACAGTCTGATCTCCTAAACACAGGGACACCAGGGTGATACACTTCTATACATACCACACAGTCTGATCTCCTAAACACAGGGACACCAGGGTGATACACTTCTATACACACCACACAGTCTGATCCCCTAAACACAGGGACACCAGGGTGATACACTTATATACACACCACATAGTCTGATCTCCTAAACACAGGGACACCAGGGTGATACACTTATATACACACCACACAGTCTGATCTCCTAAACACAGGGACACCAGGGTGATACACTTCTATACACACCACACAGTCTGATCCCCTAAACACAGGCACACCAGGGTGATACACTTATATACACACCACATAGTCTGATCTCCTAAACACAGGGACACCAGGGTGATACACTTCTATACACACCACACAGTCTGATCTCCTAAACACAGGGACACCAGGGTGATACACTTATATACACACCACACAGTCTGATCTCCTAAACACAGGGACACCAGGGTGATACACTTATATACACATCACACAGTCTGATCTCCTAAACACAGGGACACCAGGGTGATACACTTATATACACACCACACAGTCTGATCTCCTAAACACAGGGACACCAGGGTGATACACTTCTATACACACCACACGGCCTGATCTCCTAAACACAGGGACACCAGGGTGATACACTTATATACACATCACACAGTCTGATCTCCTAAACACAGGGACACCAGGGTGATACACTTCTATACACATCACACAGTCTGATCTCCTAAACACAGGGACACCAGGGTGATACACTTCTATACACACCACACAGTCTGATCTCCTAAACACAGGGACACCAGGGTGATACACTTATATACACACCACACGGCCTGATCTCCTAAACACAGGGACACCAGGGTGATACACTTCTATACACATCACACAGTCTGATCTCCTAAACACAGGGACACCAGGGTGATACACTTCTATACACACCACACAGTCTGATCTCCTAAACACAGGGACACCAGGGTGATACACTTCTATACACACCACACAGTCTGATCTCCTAAACACAGGGACACCAGGGTGATACACTTCTATACACATCACACAGTCTGATCTCCTAAACACAGGGACACCAGGGTGATACACTTCTATACACACCACACAGTCTGATCTCCTAAACACAGGGACACCAGGGTGATACACTTCTATACACATCACACAGTCTGATCTCCTAAACACAGGGACATCAGGGTGATACACTTATATACACACACCACACAGTCTGATCTCCTACACACAGGGACACCAGGGTGATACACTTATATACACACCACACAGTCTGATCTCCTAAACACAGGGACACCAGGGTGATACACTTATATACACACCACACAGTCTGATCTCCTACACACAGGGACACCAGGGTGATACACTTCTATACACACCACACAGTGTGATCTCCTAAACACAGGGACACCAGGGTGATACACTTCTATACACATCACACAGTCTGATCTCATAAACACAGGGACACCAGGGGGATACACTTCTATACACACACCACACAGTCTGATCTCCTAAACACAGGGACATCAGGGTGATACACTTCTATACACACACCACACAGTGTGATCTCCTAAACACAGGGACACCAGGGTGATACACTTATATACACACCACACAGTCTGATCTCCTAAACACAGGGACACCAGGGGGATACACTTCTATACACACACCACACAGTGTGATCTCCTAAACACAGGGACACCAGGGTGATACACTTCTATACACATCACACAGTCTGATCTCATAAACACAGGGACACCAGGGGGATACACTTCTATACACACACCACACAGTCTGATCTCCTAAACACAGGGACACCAGGGTGATACACTTCTATACACACCACACAGTGTGATCTCCTAAACACAGGGACACCAGGGTGATACACTTCTATACACATCACACAGTCTGATCTCCTAAACACAGGAACACCAGGGTGATACACTTCTATACACACACCACACAGTCTGATCTCCTAAACACAGGGACACCAGGGTGATACACTTCTATACACACCGCACAGTCTGATCTCCTAAACACAGGGACACCAGGGTGATATACTTCTATACACACCACACAGTCTGATCTCCTAAACACAGGGACACCAGGGTGATACACTTATATACACACCACACAGTCTGATCTCCTAAACACAGGGACACCAGAGTGATACACTTCTATACACACCACACAGTCTGATCTCCTAAACACAGGGACACCAGGGTGATACACTTCTATACACACCACACAGTCTGATCTCCTAAACACAGGGACACCAGGGTGATACACTTATATACACACCACACAGTCTGATCTCCTAAACACAGGGACACCAGGGTGATACACTTATATACACCACACAGTCTGATCTCCTAAACACAGGGACACCAGGGTGATACACTTCTATACACACCGCACAGTCTGATCTCCTAAACACAGGGACACCAGGGTGATACATTTATACACACAACACACAGTCTGAGCTCCTAAACACAGGGACACCAGAGTGATACACTTATATACACACACCACACAGTCTGATCTCCTAAACACAGGGACACCAGGGTGATACACTTATATACACACCACACAGTCTGATCTCCTAAACACAGGGACACCAGGGTGATACACTTCTATACACACCACACAGTCTGATCTCCTAAACACAGGGACACCAGGGTGATACACTTCTATACACACCACACAGTCTGATCTCCTAAACACAGGGACACCAGAGTGATATACTTCTATACACACCACACAGTCTGATCTCCTAAACACAGGGACACCAGGGTGATACACTTATATACACACCACACAGTCTGATCTCCTAAACACAGGGACACCAGGGTGATACACTTATATACACACCACACAGTCTGATCTCCTAAACACAGTGACACCAGGGTGATACACTTATATACACACCACACAGTCTGATCTCCTAAACACAGGGACACCGGGGTGATACACTTCTATACACACCACACAGTCTGATCTCCTAAACACAGGGACATCTGGGGGATACACTTCTATACACACCACACAGTCTGATCTCCTAAACACAGGGACACCAGGGTGATACACTTCTATACACACCACACAGTCTGATCTCCTAAACACAGGGACACCAGGGTGATACACTTCTATACACACCACACAGTCTGATCTCCTAAACACAGGGACACCAGAGTGATACACTTATATACACACCACACAGTCTGATCTCCTAAACACAGGGACACCGGGGTGATACACTTATATACACACCACACAGTCGGATCTCCTAAACACAGGGACACCAGGGTGATACACTTATATACACACCACACAGTTTGATCTCATAAACACAGGACACCAGGGTGACACACTTCTATACACACCACACAGTCTGATCTCCTAAACACAGGGACACCAGAGTGATACACTTATATACACACCACACAGTCTGATCTCCTAAACACAGGGACACCGGGGTGATACACTTATATACACACCACACAGTCGGATCTCCTAAACACAGGGACACCAGGGTGATACACTTATATACACACCACACAGTTTGATCTCATAAACACAGGACACCAGGGTGACACACTTCTATACACACCACACAGTCTGATCTCCTAAACACAGGGACACCAGGGTGATACACTTCTATACACACCACACAGTCTGATCTCCTAAACACAGGGACACCAGGGTGATACACTTCTATACACACTACACACTCTGATCTCCTAAACACAGGGACACCAGGGTGATACACTTATATACACACCACACAGTCTGATCTCCTAAACACAGGGACACCGGGGTGATACACTTATATACACACCACACAGTCGGATCTCCTAAACACAGGGACACCAGGGTGATACACTTATATACACACCACACAGTTTGATCTCATAAACACAGGACACCAGGGTGACACACTTCTATACACACCACACAGTCTGATCTCCTAAACACAGGGACACCAGGGTGATACACTTCTATACACACCACACAGTCTGATCTCCTAAACACAGGGACACCAGGGTGATACACTTCTATACACACCACACAGTCTGATCTCCTAAACACAGGGACACCAGGGTGATACACTTCTATACACACCATACAGTCTGATCTCCTAAACACAGGGACAACAGGGTGATACACTTCTATACACACCACACAGTCTGACCTCCTAAACACAGGACACCAGGGTGATACACTTATATACACACCACACAGTTTGATCTCATAAACACAGGACACCAGGGTGATACACTTATATACACACCACACAGTCTGATCTCCTAAACACAGGGACACCGGGGTGATACACTTATATACACACCACACAGTCTGATCTCCTAAACACAGGGACACCAGAGTGATACACTTATACACACACGACACAGTCTGATCTCCTAAACACAGGGACACCGGGGTGATACACTTATATACACACCACACAGTCGGATCTCCTAAACACAGGGACACCAGGGTGATACACTTATATACACACCACACAGTTTGATCTCATAAACACAGGACACCAGGGTGACACACTTCTATACACACCACACAGTCTGATCTCCTAAACACAGGGACACCAGGGTGATACACTTCTATACACACCACACAGTCTGATCTCCTAAACACAGGGACACCAGGGTGATACACTTCTATACACACCACACAGTCTGATCTCCTAAACACAGGGACACCAGGGTGATACACTTCTATACACACCATACAGTCTGATCTCCTAAACACAGGGACAACAGGGTGATACACTTCTATACACACCACACAGTCTGACCTCCTAAACACAGGACACCAGGGTGATACACTTATATACACACCACACAGTTTGATCTCATAAACACAGGACACCAGGGTGATACACTTATATACACACCACACAGTCTGATCTCCTAAACACAGGGACACCGGGGTGATACACTTATATACACACCACACAGTCTGATCTCCTAAACACAGGGACACCAGAGTGATACACTTATACACACACAACACAGTCTGATCTCCTAAACACAGGGACACCGGGGTGATACACTTATATACACACCACACAGTCGGATCTCCTAAACACAGGGACACCAGGGTGATACACTTATATACACACCACACAGTTTGATCTCATAAACACAGGACACCAGGGTGACACACTTCTATACACACCACACAGTCTGATCTCCTAAACACAGGGACACCAGGGTGATACACTTCTATACACACCACACAGTCTGATCTCCTAAACACAGGGACACCAGGGTGATACACTTCTATACACACCACACAGTCTGATCTCCTAAACACAGGGACACCAGGGTGATACACTTCTATACACACCATACAGTCTGATCTCCTAAACACAGGGACAACAGGGTGATACACTTCTATACACACCACACAGTCTGACCTCCTAAACACAGGACACCAGGGTGATACACTTATATACACACCACACAGTTTGATCTCATAAACACAGGACACCAGGGTGATACACTTATATACACACCACACAGTCTGATCTCCTAAACACAGGAACACCAGGGTGATACACTTATATACACACCACACAGTCTGATCTCCTAAACACAGGGACACCAGGGTGATACACTTATACACACACCACACAGTCTGATCTCCTAAACACAGGGATACCAGGGTGATACACTTATATACACATCACATAGTCTGATCTCCTAAACACAGGGACACCAGGGTGATACACTTCTATACACACCACACAGTCTGATCTCCTAAACACAGGGACACCAGGGTGATACACTTCTATACACACCACACAGTCTGATCTCCTAAACACAGGGACACCAGGGTGATACACTTATATACACACCACACAGTTTGATCTCATAAACACAGGACACCAGAGTGATACATTTATATACACATCACACAGTCTGATCTCCTAAACACAGGGACACCAGGGTGATACACTTCTATACACACCACACAGTCTGATCTCCTAAACACAGGGACACCAGGGTGATACACTTCTATATACACACCACACAGTCTGATCTCCTAAACACAGGGACACCAGGGTAATACACTTATATACACACACCACACAGTCTGATCCCCTAAACACAGGAACACCAGGGTAATATACTTATATACACACACCACACAGTCTGATCTCCTAAACACAGGGACACCAGGGTGATACACTTATATACACACCACACAGTCTGATCTCCTAAACACAGGGACACCAGGGTGATACACTTATATACACACCACACAGTCTGATCTCCTAAATACAGGGACATCAGGGTGATACACTTATATACACACCACACAGTCTGATCTCCTAAACACAGGGACACCAGGGTGATACACTTATATACACACCACACAGTCTGATCTCCTAAACACAGGGACACCAAGGTGATACACTGATATACACACCACACAGTCTGATCTCCTAAACACAGGGACATCAGGGTGATACACTTATATACACACCACACAGTCTGATCTTCTAAACACAGGGACACCAGGGTGATACACTTCTATACACATCACACAGTCTAATCTCCTAAACACAGGGACACCAGGGTGATACACTTCTATACATACCACACAGTCTGATCTCCTAAACACAGGGACACCAGGGTGATATACTTCTATACACACCACACAGTATGATCTCCTAAACACAGGGACACCGGGGTGATACACTTCTATACACACCACACAGTCTGATCTCCTAAACAGAGGGACGCCAGGGTGATACACTTATATACACAGCACACCGTCTGATCTCCTAAACACAGGGACAACAGGGTGATCAGGAGATCAGACTGTGTGGTGTGTGTATATAAGTGTATCACCCTGGTGTCCCTGTGTTTAGGAGATCAAACTTTGTAATGTGTATTTAAGTGTATCATATTGCTTCACAGCAATAAAACTCAGATTAATGTCTGTATAAACTTCAGTATATGTGTTTGTAAATTAGTCTGAGTAATTAAGATACTTTGTTTTTGCTGTAAACCATTTATTCAGTTACATAGAGCTGTTAGTAGGTCATGAAATAACCTAAAAATTCCAGAAATACCCTGCCCGCCAGACACAACCCCAACAACACCGCTAAGACAAAAGTGTCCCTCTTTGGCCATGTAAAATGTTGAGCGATATGTAAAATGAAAGTGAAATTGGCAATTATTGGAGATGTTGTAGAGAAATTGGCATCATGACACATGTATAGTAGAGGTATAGTAGTCCATACCTCCCAACATTTCAAATTGCCAAAGAGGGACACTTGTGTTTTAGGGGGAGTTACTGGGGGTGTGGCCAGTGGGCGGGGCATTACAGAGAATTTTTAGGCTATTTCATGACCTATTCACACCTCCATGTGTAACCTAATAAATGACTTATAACAAGACCAAAGTATTTTATTTAGACAGACTAATTTATAAACACATATACTGATGTTTGCATAAACAATAATGTGAGATTTACTGCTGTAGAGCAATGTGGTACATTTATATACACACCACACAATCTGATCATCTAAAAAGAGGGACACCAGGGTGGGAAAGAGGGACAGAGGGATTTGGGTCTAAAAGAGGGAGTGTCCCTCCTAAAGAGGTACACTTGGGAGGTATGGTAGTCTGAGAAATATTTGCAACTGCATTCTTAGAATGTTCAAAGAAGTAGAAAATAGCTATTGTTGTTTGTAAAAACTTTTCAAAGTGCGGTGATGTTGGACTGAGTAATATTTTCAGGCAGTGTTGATTGTGATCAAAAAAATGTTATTGAAGTACAGTCCCTGACTGAAATGGTTGTACGTAACAACAAAAATGTGACATTTCCTCCACTTTCTTCTTAAAAGGATAGTAATATTTCATAATAAAAGAAGCTCTAATTAATTATCATAGTATTTGGACTTTGGAGAGTGTTATTTCAATTCTGTCAGAGTTGTAGTACAAGAGTAATTCAATGATAAAGTATCCCCCTTCCTGCCCCTTTTACTGATGTAACACTGCTCAGCCAGATCAGAAGGGAGGTGCCCAGGTAGAATGCAGAGAGGGACAAACTTCAATTAAGATAAGGGAAAAACCTGAAAAGCTTGTCAAGGGGGGCAGGGATTTCATTGTTCTCATAGGAAGAAGATTGTCCCCTTCTGTTATCTGTCTGGTCTATGGACTGGATTCCACATCTGAGAAGAGATGGCTTACACTAGGTAAAAGGGGCGGGAGGGGAAACTTTGCTTGTGAATATCTCTCAAACCATAAAGGTTTGAGAGATAAGACTTATATCGTTCTTCATGTTTTTTTAATGCCTACAAAATAAAATAAAGTTAAAACAAAGTATTACTATCCATTTAAAGGGATAGTAATACTTTGAAATTACTAATCCCAATATTGTAGGTGTAAGAAAAAGAAATGATTTGCCCCCAGTGATAACTCTCAAACCTTCATGATTTGAGAGATATTCACTCACAAAGTTCCCCCCTCCTCTCCCTGAAGTCAGCGTTGTTGCTGACTGCTGGGGAAGTATGTCCTACAATTAAACCAAGCACACGTAGAAGACCTTTTACGTGAATGATTTATTTTTTATTTTCGCGATTTCAGCTCAGCTGCAGGGCCGTCGGATGATCGTAGGACATACTTCCCCTGTAGTCAGCTACAAGGGAGGGAGGGGGGAACTTTGTGAGTGAATATCTCTCAAACCATAAAGGTTTGAGAGATATCACTGGGGGCAAATGAATTCTTTTTTTTTTACTCCGACAATATTGGGATTAGTAATTTTAAAGTGTTCCTATCCCTTTAACTCAATGGTCACCAGACTTTTTTTTTAATCTTCTTTTTACTTGTCTTTACAATTTTGTGTTTCTCAATTTACTAAACTATGAATATACATCACATACCATTTTTCTGTTTCTTTTAATCATTTAGTTATTTTGTGCTTTACCAGGAGCAATAAAATACAATTTCTCTCATTTTCAAGTGTGTCCTGTAGATCATTTACAATACAAAGTTGCACATTTATACACAAAAATAACTAGAAAAATAAATATAATTCGTGAACTTTAAATACAGTTCCTGTTCTCTTATTGGGAATTTAAGCTTTCAGAAGATTTTTTCATGCTTTCAGAGCTCTGATTCCAGGGTCTGTTTTTAGTTTGGAATGTGATCAGTCCGCAAAAGAGATTCATGCTGCGGCTGATGAACTAGGAAAACTGGAGAAATTCTGGGGCTAAGCATTTGAAACGTAGCTGACAAATATACTTTTCTACTTATTTAAAGGGGATCTATCACGCCTGTACAAGTTTGGCTTAAATGATAGCTTATATAGCGACTATCACAATGTCTTTATTATTTTCAGATTTTAAATCTGTATTTCACCAAAAAATAAAGTTTAAAGGGATAGTAATACTTGAAAATAAGTTTATTTTATATTGTAGCCCTTAAAAAAACATGAAAAATGTTATAAGTCTTATCTCCCAAACCTTTATGGTTTGGGAGATATTCAGAAGTAAAGTTTCCCCTGGAGTGATGTCATTGCTCCACCCTTCAGATTTGGAATCCGGTCCCGGGACCGGCTGTGCCTCTCCAGAAGTGCTGAGATCACCATTTTTAAAAAGAATTTCTTAATTGGAATGGTCTACAAAGAGTGCTTTCAAGCCAGGCACACTTTGTAGATAGTTCCAGTTAAGTAGTTCTTTTCAAAGATCGTGATCTCTGCACTGCTAAACAGATGCCGGTTGCTCTGTGGACCGAATTCCAAATCTGTCCACTAGATGGCAGACTTGGCTGAAACAGCCAGGAAAAGAGAATTTTACTATATTTTACAAGTGAATATCTTCCAAACCATAAAGGTTTGGGAGATAAGACTTATATCATTTTTCATGTTTTTTAAGGGCTACAATATAAAATAAACTTATTTTCAAATATTACAATCCCTTTAACGAGTGCCCTGCACCCTACTTCCGCATAGGCTGCGGGTACAGCTCTCTACCCGCAGTCAGTCACTTTGCCTTTGCTCCCATCCCTTTATCCAGCTTCCTCCGATGACGGAGGCTTCTGTCTGCAAGCTGGAGCTCTCTCATTGGCAAAGTTTGATATCTAGCCAATGAGATCGCTCCAGCTTACAGACAGAAGCCTCCGTCATCAGAGGAGGCTGGCTAGAGGGACGGGAGCAGAGGCAGAGTGTTTCTTTCAGCTGTGTCTTGTTTAAAGCTATTTATGAAACAAACCATAGAGGAAATCATACATCCCAACATTTTAAATGACCAAAGAGGGACACTTTTGTTTTAGGGTGTTTGTGTGTGTGTCTGGTGGGCGTGACGGGTGGGTAGAGCATTAAAGAGAATTTTCTTGCTATTTCATGACCTGTTGACACCTTTTTATGTAACTAAATAATTGATTTAGAGCAAGATCAGAGTCTCATATTTACCCAGACTCATTTATAAACACATATAGTCAAGTTTAAACAAACATTAATGAGAGTTTTATAGCTGTGGAGCAATGTGATACACTTATATACACACCACACAGTCTGATCTCCTAAACACAGGGACACCAGGGTGGGAAAGAGGGACAGAGGGATTTGGGTCTTAAAGAGGGACTGTCCCTCCTAAAGAGGGTCACTTGGGAGGTGTGGACCCCTAATATCTCCTAAAGAGGGACACTTGGGAGGTATTTATACCCTGATATCTCCTAAAGAGGGACACTTGGGAGGTATGGACCCCTAATATCTCCTAAAGAGGACACTTGGGAGGTATTTATACCCTAATATCTCCTAAAGAGGGACACTTTGGAGGTATGGACACCTAATATAACCTAAAGAAGGACACTTGGGAGGTATGGACACCTAATATATCCTAAAGAGGGACACTTGGGAGGTATGGACCCCTAATATCTCCTAAAGAGGACACTTGGGAGGTATGGATCCCTAATATCTCCTAAAGAGGCACACTTGGGAGGTATGTACCCATAATACCCCCTAAAGAGGACACTTGGGAGGTATGGATCCCTAATGTCTCCTAAAGAGGGACACTTGGGAGGATGTCCCCTAATACCCCCTAAAGAGGTACACTTGGGAGGCATGGACCCCTAATATCTCCTAATGAGGGATACTTGGGAGGAACAAAGCCCTAATATCTCCTAAAGAGGGACACTTGGGAGGTATGTACCTCTAATATCTCCTAAAGAGGGACACTGGGGGATATGGGAAATGACTGTATGCATTTCCCCGTTCATGCTATGGGGCAGGCATAATGGGCTTTTCAGTATTAAAATAATGACAGAGAGCGTGCTCCAGTATGTATTACAGAGATTATACGTGCTAGCACATTCCCTGTAGTGCAGCAACTGATTGCTGGAGGCTAACACCAAGGAGGATGCACTCAGTGCTCATTTTACATAGCCTAGGCAAGGCATTCTTGCTGCATTTAGCTCTGCCTATAGTAACACCCCCACTTCTCACATGGCCCCTGCCCCCAGTCCTGTCCAATTTCCCGGGCACAGAAAAAAGCTTTAATCCAGTGACTGCTAGAGAGATCTTTGCAATGTGTTAGAGATCTCTCAGGCATCAAAAGGGTTAAATAATATTCTGTAAAGGGGTATAAAATTGGTGCAAGGACAATGGGTATGTCCAGGACAGTTGAGAACCCCTCAAAATTTGGAACGCTTGGCAGTTGCCACTCTGCCAATTGGAAAATCTTGCCCCGGTTGTTCTGATACATCTGTGCATTCATTTTGTTAAAAGATCTGAGAACATACCTTTTCCCCGCCAGTGGGTTGGGCTTGTGTGTCTTTGACCCTATATCTGTTAACCCTTTGCAATGTGTTGCGTACCCCTCTGGCACTCAAAGGGTTAAGGATTACAGCTCCCAACATCTCCAACCAGACAACAGTTGATTGGGGTGGATTGGAGCTATAGTATATGGTATCCTTTTTAAAGGTAGCGTTTGCAATATCATGTGGCTGCACGCTGCAATTATCATGTTGCCTGGATGAAAAGGGTGACATGAGAATCTTGCCCTGCATATAACAGCGAGATTCTCATGTCACCTCCTTAAATGCCGCCGCATACCTGAATCCTTTTAAAAGTGAACCGTAGTATCCTATCAAAATGTCACCCTCAATTTTGCAACCAAACCCAGAGGCCCATTAAATATGTTGCCAGGTTGAAAATGGTGATATAGGAATCTTGCCTGCATGACATGGGCAACATGCGTAAGAAAAAATGGGCAAAAAGTGAGCTGAATTAGTGAATGAGATTTGCATGCAGCAGATGCAGAGTAGCAAGTGTGACTGTGATGCTCCAACCAGTGTGATTGCAGGTGCTGTGACGTGGCACTCAAAGGGTTAATGGACAGAATGGAATGAACTCATAATCACACCGCACGTTAACCCTTTGCCGCATCACAGCCCCTGCAATCATGTCGATGGGGCATCAGAGTCACACTTGCTGCTCTGCATCTGCTGCATGAAAATCTCATTCGCTAATTCGGCTCATTTTTTGCCAGTTTTCTTTCTTATGCAATTCGCCCTTGTCACGCGGGCAACATTCATATGTCGCCACTTTCAACCTGGTGACATACGTAATGTGCCCCCAGGTTGGTCTCCAAGTTCAGGGTAACATTTTGATAGTGAACCCCAACAGAGGCATTTATAAAGATTGGCTACCTCTTATGCAGTAATCTGACTTAGGGACAAAATACTCAGTCCTAAGAATATATATATAATTTTTTTTCATGGAATTCAGGGCGCATTAATAAAGCTGTCTGAACTCACAAAAGAAATCCGACAGAGACATTTTATCATCTACTGCACAGGAAGCCACTTCCACAAAAGCACAATAAATTGAATCACCGTCCTATTAAAAATGCCCTATAAAAACTGAGTTTAAAAAATGGAGTTTCAATTATTAGGGATCTTAACCAGCAAACAAAAGATGGACAGTAGTGGGTGAGGAATAAATATTCTCTTTGCTTTAAATTGGATTTTTAACCCTTCAATGAAAGAGTGGTATCTCCGTATGGTCCTGATAAAGTGCCTTTAAGGTGTGAAACGCATTGACCCCTACACCTTGCACAACTTACCACCTTGCCACTCCATAAGTCTCCATTCGATACCATCTTTGTGTGAAGTAGCAGGTATGATTTTAATTATGCTATGCAATAAAGTTTAACCCCTTAAGGACCATTGACGTACCCGGACCGTCACGCTGGTCTGGCACTTAAGGACCAGTGACAGTCCTGGTACGTCACATACTTTTACTCACCGCGCGGTGAGTAATACCGGGGACTGAAGCTGATCGATCCAAGACCGGAGCGATCTCTTTCAGTCCCTCGTTTGGCGTGCCAGCACACATGATCAGTCACGTGGGGTGGCACATCGAACGTCCTTATCTGGTCCTTAAAGGACCACACACCCCGGAACCGCTGGTCCTTAAGGGGTTAATGGATTTTACAACTGTGTGATTACGCTGCTGAACTGCTATCTTCCAGTGCGATCCATTGTTTTGTTTGTGTGTATCCAAAATGTAGGAACTCTCCTGATTGGTCAAGTTGGTGTGCTTTACACGTAGGTGGCCTGCTGATTGGTCACCATGTATTAACTCTTGTTGCTCCTATAATGGCCCTGCAGTCTGTCCTGGACTTGGGGCCTAGGTATCACCAAGTATTTTGTACAGATTCATGGGTCTATATATGTGTGTTACCACAATGTAAAACGTAGTCCACCACCCCGTGTATGTATACCACAGTGTTTCCCTCTATCACAATGTCTCACATGCCCTCCTTCAGCCTCCAGTTTGAAATTGTGAGGGGGCCCCTGATTGGCCACCGCTAGCGTGCTGAGTAATACCGGGAACTGAAGTTGATCGTTCCAAGACCGGAGCCATCTCTTTCAGTCCCTCGTTCGGCGTGCCGGCACATGTGATCGGTCACATGGGGCGGCACGTCAAACTTCCCTATCTGGTCCTTAAAGGACCACACACCCCGGGACTGCTTGTCCTTAAGGGGTTAAACTACATTTTTGTTTATGTTAGGAATTCCAGCCCTATATATGATCCATGTTTTCCCAAATGTGTTGGATCCTTCTTCATCCCGTCTGGTTCACGTTATTCCATGAATGGTCTAAAGAGTCCTCTCTGAGTCCCATTCACTGGTAAGGTTCCCAAATGGTTCTCCACATAATCCTCAACTCTGTGGGAGTAAAGAATAATTCCATGGCAAACCAACAGCAGATCCAAAAAATATGCAGGACATAGATCTTGCTAAGATATGTTGTGGCCACTACTATATTAGATGCAGGGTGAAGTGAGGTTTAAGCCGGCAACATGAGAATCTTACACTTTTGATGCAGGGCGAGATTCTCATGTCATCACGGTGACATGGCGATTGCATCTTTTAGTAGCAGACACTTTTCTGTGCGACATTTTGAAAGGATGCCATTGTTCTGCATCTGCAAAGCAAGGCTTTTCTAGCATTCATTCAAAACCCAATTCTAAGGAGAATTAAAACATTCCTATAATAAAACTCCAATTTACTTTACTATGGTCAGAAAACCTTAATGGGCTCCATGAATTTTGCCCGTGTGTTAGAAAGATAGAGGGGCAAATGCATGAATTTGCCAGTAAGTTATCCTATAATGCCTGTAGCTGCATCTCAGTGGTCAGACTAAATCATAGGATCTCTGTAGTACATACCAGCGGATGCACTAGAACGTAGGATCTCTGTAGTACATACCAGCGGATGCACTAGAGCGTAGGATCTCTGTAGTACATACCAGCGGATGCACTAGAGCGTAGGATCTCTATAGTACATACCAGCGGATGCACTAGAGCGTAGGATCTCTGTAGTACATACCAGCAGATGCACTAGAGCGTAGGATCTCTATAGTACATACCAGCGGATGCACTAGAGCGTAGGATCTCTATAGTACATACCAGCGGATGCACTAGAGCATAGGATCTCTGTAGTAAACACCAGAGGATGCACTAGAACATAGGATATCTGTAGTACACACCAGCAGATGCACTAGAGTGTAGGATCTCTGTAGTACATAACAGCTGATGCACTGGAGCTTGTGATCACTGCTGTACGGCACTGGAGTTTGTGATCACTGCACTACATAGCAGTGGATGCACTTGAGCTTGTGATCACTGCAGTACATAGCAGTGGTTGCACTGGAGCTTGTGATCACTGCAGTATATAGCAGTGGATGCACTGGAGCTTGTGATCACTGCAGTATATAGCAGTGGATTCACTTGAGCTTGTGATCACTGCAATATAAAGCAGTGGATGCACTGGAGCTTGTGATCAGTGCAGTATATAGCAGTGGATGCGCTGGAGCTTGTGATCACTGCAATATAAAGCAGTGGATGCACTGGAGCTTGTGATCAGTGCAGTATATAGCAGTGGATGCGCTGGAGCTTGTTATCACTGCAATATAAAGCAGTGGATGCACTGGAGCTTGTGACCACTGCAGTATATAGCAGCAGATGCACTGGAGCTTGTGATCACTGCAGTATATAGCAGTGGATGCTCTGGAGCTTGTGATCACTGCAGTATATAGCAGTGGATGCACTGGAGTTTGTGATCACTGCAGTATATAGCAGTGGATGCACTGGAGCTTGTGATCACTGCAGTATATAGCAGTGGATGCACTGGAGCTTGTGATCACTGCAGTACATAGCAGTGGATGAGCTGGAGCTTGTGATCACTGCAGTATATAGCAGTGGATGCGCTGGAGCTTGTGATCACTGAAGTACATAGCAGTGGATGCGCTGGAGCTTGTGATCACTGCAGTAGAGAGCAGTGGATGTGCTGGAGCTTGTGATCAATGCAGTATATAGCAGTGGATACACTGGAGCTTGTGAGCACTGCAGTATATAGCAGTGGATGCACTGGAGCTTGTGATCACTGCAGTACATAGCAGTGGATGCACTGGAGCTTGTGATCACTGCAGTACATAGCAGTGGATGCGCTGGAGCTTGTGATCAATGCAGTATATAGCAGTGGATACACTGGAGCTTGTGATCACTACAGTACATAGCAGTGGATGCACTAGAGCTTGTGATCACTGCAGTACATAGCAGTGGATGCGCTGGAGCTTGTGATCACTGAAATACATAGCAGTGGATGCACTGGAGCTTGTGATCACTGCAGTACATAGAGTGGATGCACTGGAGCTTGTGATCACTGCAGTACATAGAACTGGATGCGCTGGAGTTGTGATCAATGCAGTATATAGCAGTGGATACACTGGAGCTTGTGATCACTGCAGTACATAGCAGTGGATGCGCTGGAGCTTGTGATCACTGAAGTACATAGCAGTGGATGCGCTGGAGCTTGTGATAACTGAAATACATAGCAGTGGATGCACTGGAGCTTGTGATCACTGCAGTACATAGCAGTGGATGCACTGGAGCTTGTGATCACTGCAGTACATATTAGTGGATGCGCTGGAGCTTGTGATCACTGAAATACATAGCAGTAGGTGAACTGGAGCTTGTGATCACTGCAGTATATAGTAGTGGATGCACTTGAGCTTGTGATCACTGCAGTATATAGCAGTGGATGCACTTGAGCTTGTGATCACTGCAGTATATAGCAGTGGATGCACTGGAGCTTGTGATCACTGCAGTACATAGCAGTGGATGCACTGTTGCTTGTGATCACTGCAGTATATAGCAGTGGATGCACTGGAGCTTGTGATCACTGCAGTACATAGCAGTGGATGCACTGTTGCTTGTGATCACTGCAGTACATAGCAGTGGATGCGCTGGAGCTTGCGATCACTGCAGTACATAGCAGTGGATGCACTGTTGCTTGTGATCACTGCAGTACATAGCAGTGGATGCACTGGAGCTTGTGATCACTGCAGTATATAGCAGCGGATACACTGGAGCTTGTGATCACTGCAGTACATAGCAGTGGATGCGCTGGAGCTTGTGATCACTGCAGTATATAGCAGTGGATGAGCTGGAGCTTGTGATCACTGCAGTATATAGCAGTGGATGCACTGGAGCTTGTGATCACTGAAGTACATAGCAGCGGATACACTGGAGCTTGTGATCACTGAAGTACATAGCAGCGGATACACTGGAGCTTGTGATCACTGCAGTATATAGCAGTGGATACACTGGAGCTTGTGATCACTGCAGTACATAGCAGTGGATGCGCTGGATCTTGTGATCACTGCAGTATATAGCAGTGGATGAGCTGGAGCTTGTGATCACTGCAGTATATAGCAGCAGATACACTGGAGCTTGTGATCACTGCAGTACATAGCAGTGGATGCACTGGAGCTTGTGATCACTACAGTATATAGCAGTGGATGCACTTGAGTATATGATCGCTGTAGAACATACAAGTGGACAATCTTTGCCATAATTAGGAGTTTAATGCCAGCAACTCCAGTATACCTGCAGCATAGCATGAACAGGGAATACCCCATACCACTCCATTGTCCTCCCTTTGGTGCAGGTGGCATTAAAGGGAGGAATTCTCGGGTGGATTAGTAAATTGACATTACCTAGGGATAGAGGAAAAAAAATCAATTCCAGAGCCTGGTTTCACCTGGAACTGCCATTTTACAGTTGCCCCAATATTTTTAATCAGTCCTGAATGTCAGGTCCATGGACGCAGACATGATAGTTGCCAGCTGGACCACAGGACCTAAAAACACTTATCACTGCACATGGTAATTTTAATCAGGGCCGGATCTCCCAATAGGTTGAGCAGGCAAATGCCCCAAGCTGAAATTTTTGAAGGACACTACAGCTGTGCTGGCCACACCCACATTCTTATTTGTGGGCGTTACCAAGGCAATCTCAGTGTCCCTGCACTAGTTTATATATACCTTTACAGGATATTATTTAACCTCCTTAGATGCCAGAGAGATCTCCAACTCACTGCAACCAAGGGGTTAAAGTCTTTTTTCTTTTGTCCTTGCTTGTTATAGGTCAAGTCTTCATGAAGATTTACCCAATCCTCGATTCATGGAAGGATTAATCCTTTGAGTGCCAGAGGGGTATGCAGTGTATTGGCATTCAAAGGTTAAGTCGTCTCAAATACTGTCATGTCCACCTGCATGGATGTGACATCCAGGACTGTTTGAAGGTGTTTGAAGGAATGTATACACGCATGGGAGAGGCATAAGGCTGTCCTGAAGACAAGACCAAGGACCACGTGAGGTTTGAGGATTTTACTGGAGGAAAATGGGCGACTAGATGGGCCGAATGGTTCTTATCTGCCGTCAGATTCTATGTTTCTATGGAACAAAGGCACAACGGCATTATTCATACGGTAATCCTAATAAGTTAAATTGGGGACATTCTCAGGTGTCACTTCTCATTAGAATTCTCCACAAGCCCTAAGAAGGGGAATCATGTCCGGACTGTGGAGAGGGGATCAGTAAGGAGATCCAGGATTAGAGGGGTGTTGGGTGAAATGGGGGTGGGGGTTAGTAATTAATATAAGGGGGTTACCTGGAGCGTCACTTCCTTTTGGGGAACAGCAACAGGAAAAATGTTCCTCCCTCCCTCGCTGTACTTGGGGTTGTTGTGGTGTGATATTTTGTTTTGTGGGGGGTATTCAGGTCGTAAAAGCACCTGGGGTTTAATTGTCACAGCTCCTGGGCTTTGGGTCCTTTCCAACAGGTAAAATGGTAAATCACTTGTTTTGAATATATTGCTAAGAGGTGGATCAGAGGCGTAACTAGAAGCCACCGGGCCCTGGTGCAGAAATTGCCATGGGCCCCTCTCGATCACATTGCCCCCAGTCTCCACATTTCCCTCCCATTTCTCCCAATCTCCACATTGCCCCCCCCAATCTCCACATTGCCCCCAATCTCCACATTGCCGCCACATTTCCCCCAATCTCCACATTGCCCCCCAATCTCCACATTGCCACCACATTTCCCCCCAATCTCCACATTGCCCCCCCAATCTCCACATTGCCTCCACATTGCCCCCAATCTCCACATTGCCCCCATCTCCACATTGCCTCCACATTGCCCCCCATCTCCACATTGCCCCCAATCTCCACATTGCCTCCACATTGCCCCCCAATCTCCACATTGCCCCAGATCTCCACATTGCCCTACAATCTCCACACTGCCTCAACATTGCCCACAATCTCCACCTTGTCTCAGCATTGCCCCAATCTCCACATTGCCCCCCCCAATCTCCACGTTGCCCCTCATCTCCACATTGCCCCCCCAATCTCCACATTGCCCCCACATTTCCCCCCCAATCTCCACATTGCCCCCAATCTCCACCTTGCCTCAACATTGCCCACAATCTCCTCCTTGTCTCAGCATTGCCCCCAATCTCCACATTGCCCCCCCAATCTCCACGTTGCCCCTCATCTCCACATTGCCCCCCAATCTCCACATTGCCCCCCACATTTCCCCCCAATCTCCACATTGCCCCCAATCTCCACCTTGCCTCAGCATTGCCCCCCAATCTCCACCTTGCCCCTATTGACCCCCCCCCGTGTCCATCTCCTACCTCCCTGGTGGTCTAGTGGCATGGTATGAGAGGTCTGTGCCTCCTTCGGCACAGACCTCTATAGAGCTGAAGCTCCCGCGCGGTTCTCAGTAATGCAGAGCGCTGGGGGGTGATGTAATCTCCCAGCGCTCTGCATTACTAGAGCACCGGAGAGGGAGATCAGCTGTTAGAGGTCTGCTCAAAAGAAGGCACAGACCTACTTGCTGTGGGCTGAGGGTGCCAGACGAGGGGGTCGCAGGGGGCGGCCTCTGGAGTGACGGGCCTGGTCGCAGGTGCGACCCCTGCGACCCCTATAGGTACTCCAGTGGGTGGATGTCAGGCTAGCAGCCTTGGGATATAAAGCACCCGACCACGGTCATGGGTTGTAGTCACCACCCCCCATTGAGTTGCACAGACCAGCTAATGGGGTGTGATGGGTTGGTAGGAAAGATGGGCTAAGCCATGGATCAGTAGGGTGAAGCATAAGATTTATGCCTTTCAATTTGGCAAGGGCTTGAAGTTGTGGTGGTTGTATTACGTTAAGAAGTTAATAAAGCTGCGGCCTGGTTTTCATCCATATATGTTTGTGTGTCTTTATTTGATCAATACCACATGCCCTGCTCTGGACATGATATTTGTCCCCTGCTGAGCCGTTGATTGGCTCCAGAACTGCTTCTCTTTTGACTTTGTTCATAAGTAACCTCTCCACCTAATAGGAAATCTGTCCCTGTAAATTTTTGTTGTGATATTTAAACACAAATAAACAAAGACATAAAGTACTGTGAGTTTATGTGATTTTAGTGCTTATAAAACCATTCAGCATTAGATGTGTACGTGCAGAGTCACAGAGCACGTTCTGACATGCTCTACAGCATATTCTGATATTTTTTTCTTGTAAAAAATAATGGGATTTATTTGAAATTGTGGTGCTGGCATGGAAAAGGTCAAAGCTGGCCCTCATGAAACCATAACACACGTATAAATACTGAGAGTCATTTGTGGTGCTGGTTTTGGTGGTTGGGTTACTCTCAAACCATATATTATAACAAAGTGCCAGTCAGGTATGCACTAAGGCAGAGGTTCCCAAACTAGGTTATTTGGAAACTCCTACTTTCTGTCCCTGAATAAGTAAAAGGAGTTCCAATGGAGAAGTGTAAGTAATTGCTGGCTGGGGTGTCAGACAGTGTATATGTGGTTCTGTGACTAGTAGTGAAGAGTGGATCAAGGTTGCGGGGGGGGGGGGGGGTCGGACAGTGTATGTGTGGTTCTGTGACTGCCAGTGGACTGTGGAACAAGGCTGGGGGGGTGGTGGTGTCAGACAGTGTATGTGTGGTTCTGTGACTAGTGGTGAACAGTGGATCAAGGTTGGGGGGTCAGACAGTGTATGTGTGGTTCTGTGACTGCCAGTGGACTGTGGAACAAGGCTGGGGGGTTAGACAGTGTATGTGTGATTCTGTGACTACAGTGTACAGTGGAACTAGGCTGGGGTGTCAGAGAGTGTATGCAGGGTTCTGTGATTACCAGTTGACAGAGGAGCAAGGCAGGTGTGTTGGACAGTGTATGTGTGGTTCTGTGACCAACAGTGGACAGTGGAACAAGGCTGGGGTGTTAGACAGTGTATATGTGGTTCTGTGACCACCAATGGACAGTGGAACAAGGTGGGCGTATCAGACAGTGTATGTGAGATTCTGTGACTACCAGTGGACAGTGGAATATGGTTGGGGTGTCATACAGTGTAAGTGTGGTTCTGTGACCACCAATGGACAGTGGAACAAGGCTGGCGTGTCGGACAGTGTATGTGAGGTTCTGTGACTACCAGTGGACAGTGGAACATGGCTGGCGTGTCAGACAGTATATGCAGGGTTTTGTGATTACCAGTTGACAGAGGGGTAAAAATGGGGCGTCAGACAGTGTATATGTGGTTCTGTGACTACCAGTTTATAGCAGAACATGGCTGAGCTGCCAGACACTGTATGCAGGGTTTTGTGTTTACCAGTTGACAGAGGAGTAAGGCTGGGGTGTCAGACAGTGTATGTGCGGTTCTGTGACCACCAGTGGATAGTGGAACATGGCTGGAGCACCAGACAGTGTATGTATGTATGATTCTATGATTACTAGTCTACAGTGGAATAAGAATGGGTATAAGGCACTGTATGTAGTGTTCTGTGTGACTACTAGTAGACAATGCATTAATAGTGTTTGAGGCATATCCTGCATTCAATGAGTTTAGAGACCTATTTAAACATTTGAGAATTTTCATTTGTCTCCAACGATGCAGTTAGTTTTCCAAGGATTGCACCTCGTTAGCTTACTAAATATAGCCCAAGGTGTTTATTGTTATTCTGATAAACGTTTATCTGTGTAAGGAATTCTGGCTTATCAATCTCCTTTTACAATTCTCCGAGTTGCAAGGCTTCAGTTCCTGGAAATTTAGTGGTCAACCCATCTTCCATCTGGAATATTTTCTTTCATTTAAACCATATGAAATGACAGTAATAGTTACTCAGGGCCAACGTGAATAGTTTCTTCCAATGCTCATGTCATTATATTTCAATCATAGAGATATTTTCTTTTAGTAGAGTCTCAAGTGCAATATCAAGCCTGAAAAGTACAGCCCTAATATGTCCAAGGCTGTATGTGTTATTTTCATTCTCCTGGTGGTGTCACTGACATCACTGCCTGTAAAATATAGAGCTTTCTTTTTAATGGCTTGTGACGCACTGAAATTCTCTTAGTGCATTAGAGCTGACCTACAGAATGGCTCAGTGATTTTAACTCTGGACTGCAAATGACTTGGAAAGTGGTCACATAATTTAGTCCTTCTCCAGCAGAAAAGGGCATCGCATGTCAGAGTGTGTTCTACCTCTACCACATTTTTAATAAAGCTAGTATAATTCCGAATGAGTCAAGACATGAACCAAACAGTCTGAAGTCACCTACAGCCCTGGCTTTCTCCTAGACGTGCTTCAATCCCAAGGGTCATTTTTTGAGCACACAATATTATTGGTATCCTTAGAAACAGGTAAAAGGGCTTCAAATTATCTTGCTTGTGAAGATATCAGTAAGTTACCTTGTATAGAAAAGGAGACTTTTTCTATTATTACCCAATCCTACGATCATTAGTAACACTTTACAGGCCATGAGCTACAATTATAAGTCTCTCTTTTTCATCTCATAACATAGTGTTGTTCATCTTCTGATGCACATATGATGAGGGCCATTAAAAGAAGATAACTGAATCATTAAGCAGAGATGTAGTCTCTCTCTGTTTTACCTTGATGCTTAAATTACTGTTATAAACTAGCAGTGCAGGAGATGAATGACACATCGCAAAGTTATTTACCATCTTTATTACCAGATAAATATGAAGGAAAAATGTTTTAATCCCACACCCCCAGCTTTAACTCATTTGGTGCCAGCGGTAGCTGTAACATATTAAAATGTTCATAATAAAAATGGCAAACTTCCCTTAAAATAGTAGTAATAACAATATATTAGTCTTAGGCATAAGGGAAGGAGTAATCAACAGTGTATACATGTAGTTCTGTGACTATATACAACAGAACAAGGTTGAGGAACCAGACAGTGTGTGTGTGTGGTTTGGTGACTATTAGTGGACAGTAAAACAAGGCTGGGGTGTCAGACAGTATACATGTGATTCTGTGACTACCAGTGGACAGTGGAACATGGCTAGGATGTCCAACAGTGTATATGCGATTCAGCAACTGCAAATGGACAGTGGAACAAGGCTGAGGCATCAAACAATGTATGCATATTTCTGTGACTACCAATGGGCAGTTGAATAAAACAGGTGCCAAACAGTGTATGTGTGATTCTCTAACTACCACTGTACAGTGGAATAAGGCTGGGGTGTTAGACACTGTTTGTGTTGTTTTGTGAGTACCACTGGACAAGGAAACAAGGCTGGGATGTCAGGTAATATATTTGTGGTACTGTGACTATGAGTGGACAGTGGAACGTAAGTGTTTTTCTGTGACTACCAGTGGAGAGAGGAACAAGTTTATGGTGTGCCACACAGTGTGTATGGGTCTGTCAGCAGGAGAACAAGGCTGTGGTGTCAAATAGTGGATGTGTGGTTCCAGGACGGCCAGTGAACAGTGGAACAAGGCTGGGGTATCAGACAGGGTTTGTGTGGTTCTGCGACTGCCAGTGGACAGTGGAAAAAGGCTGTGGTATCACACAATTTATGTGGGGGCCTGTGACTACCAGTGAACTGGAGAACAAGGCTTGGGTGTCAGCCAATGGGTGTGTGGTTCTGTGACTACCGGTGG
Organism: Rhinophrynus dorsalis; assembly: GCA_037306005.1. Classification (NCBI taxonomy): domain Eukaryota; kingdom Metazoa; phylum Chordata; class Amphibia; order Anura; family Rhinophrynidae; genus Rhinophrynus; species Rhinophrynus dorsalis. The sequence continues at coordinate 384,415,597 of CM074724.1, forward strand.
ACAACAGGACATCTATCTTATCCATCCATCTATCTGTATCTATCTATCTACACAGACACACACACACACACACACACAGACACACACACGTATCATTGTTTAAATGATACAAGGCTCAACATTTCAGTTTTTACAGGGAAAGCATCAAGATACTGTTCAACATTTATGAAAGGAATCTAAAGATGTAATCCATATTACTGTTTAACACTATTATATATTAATGTGCATGTGTCTAAAACAGATTAAAAACACAGTCTCCAGCAAAGACGGTGAAACGTGTAAAGTAAATAGAAGTAAAAGAAACGTGTAAAGTAAATTTAGGATTGCAATGTGCACTGAGCAGAGTTTCAGACCCCACAATATTGCGATTCCCTCAAACAGACTGTGAGCTTTCTATTGAAATGTCGCCCTCTATTTGGCGACCCTTAAGCCTGAGACATCGGAATGTTGGTCTTTTCATGCAGGCGACAATCTAATGTGGCCCTTTTCATGGAGGCGTATGTATATTAAAAGATGCTCAACTAGGAACGAACCAGCAATACAGATTTGCAGGATGTATAGGAATGGTGTCCTACACAGGGTGCAATCTCTTTTAGGCCACTAGTGCCTTTCACAGAAAGGAAATATCCTAAAGCACATCATATTGGTCCTGCCCTTACAGCAGTCCAACCACGAAATTCCAGGAAATTCCTCTCTGAACAAGAGAAGCAGCCAACCCCAGAAGTACATTTCGGCCTTTTACCTTTGGGATTAGTCACCCCAAGGGTAATAGGGGAATCCAGCATTGGACCCCTTGCTCACAGTGCTTAGAGAGATCAGCTGCACCTCACTGATGAGGCCCAACAAGGCCGAAACATACGTCTGGGGTTGGCTGTTTCTCTTCTTCAGAGAAGAATTGCCTGGCATTTTGTGGTTGGACTGCTGTAAGGGTAGGACCAATATGATATGCTTTAGGATATTTCCTCTCTGTGTAAGGCACTAGTGGGTTAAAAGAGACTGCACCCTGGATAGGACATCATTCCTATAGACACTGCACCCTGGATAGGACATCATTCCTATAGAGACTGCACCCTGGGTAGGACATCATTCCTATAGAGACTGCACCCTGGGTAGGACATCATTCCTATAGAGACTGCACCCTGGGTAGGACATCATTCCTATAGAGCCTGCAAATTTGTATTGCAGGTTCGATCCTAGCTGAGCATCTCTGACTTTTAATATACTTTTCATGGAGGCGACATTTTAAACCTACCGTTTTGTTCATCGCCAATTAGTGGGTGACATTTCAATAGGATACCCAGTACTTCCAACATCTCTTATGTCCTCCTTCATGGATATGAAATCCAGGACTTATTGATGATTTTCTCTCTTGAGGAAAAGCACAAAGTAAAAATTCATAGGGGGCATTAGGATTTTGCTGCCATAGTATGATAAGAAAGTGGTATAGTTAGGGCGTGTTTGGTTTTCTTTAACCATTTGCATTCCAGAGATGTGCTCAATACATTGCGATGCAATGCGTTGGATTCAACTTTGGCACCCAAAGAGTTAATAATATTGGTCTTCTTTTGGCCCACAAGCCTTACTGCTTTCCTTGATCATTGGTTTCTGGGCACAAAGTCATCTATGATCTCACGTTCTGTAACAGTTTTTGAAATGAAAAGTTGATGCATTTTACCAGTCCACCCAAAGTCTGTTCCTGTGCCTTCACACCATAAATATGAGGGTGATGCTTGGAACCTGTGAGGAAGTAGGAAAGGAATTTTACAGAATACTTTAACCCTCTGTTTTGCAATGCGTTGCACACCCCTCTGGCACTCAAAGAGTTAAACTGGAAGATATTGGCACTATGCCCGGCCTTTGAATTTGCAGAAATGGTGTATCTGCAAACTTAGATTCACACTTTGAGCGCTGGAGGGGTGTGTAATGTATTGTCACAGTAATCCTTTTTTTGTGAATAAAAATGCAAGTTATAGGGTACTTCCTGCTGAGTGACACTGGGGTACTCCTGTTGGGAGATTTCTCATTCAGAAGTTATTACAACTTAAACTTGCATTTTAAAAAACTAAACTGTTAGCAACGGAACCAACTAGTACTCAAAGGATGGTGCACCACTAGTCCTTTGAAAAAGTCATTTTTAGGACAAAACATGCATCAGGTCACGGCCGAAGGCACACACGTCTGACTGGCCTAAGTTTCTTATCCAGGTTTGCAATGTTCTTTGAGACACTGTTACTCTAGATATGTTTTTTCTGTATTCTGCTACATCTTAACTCAATAGTAATGATGAGCGAGCGTGCTCGGCCGATGCTCGGATCAGCTCGAGCATCGCTCTGCTCGGCACATGGCGGTACTCGTCGAGTACCGCCATGTGCTCGCCCGCCATGTTCGGGTGGCGGGGATCTGTGCCGGAAGAGGCACAGATCCGAAGACGCTCCGCTGGACCACCAGGGACTGGAGGTACGGGGGCATTGCGGAGATGAAGGGGGCATTGCGGAGATGAAGGGGGACATTGTGGAAGAGGGGCATAGACTCTATGCCCCTCTTCCACAATGTCCCCCTTCATCTCCGCTATGCCCGTCTTCCACAATGTCCCCCTTCATCTCCGCTATGCCCCTCTTCCACAATGTGCCCCTTCATCTCCGCTATGCCCCTCTTCCACAATGTCCCCCTTCATCTCCTCTATGCCATAGAGGAGATGAAGGGGGACATTGTGGAAGAGGGGCATAGCGGAGATGAAGGGGCACATTGTGGAAGAGGGGCATAGCGGAGATGAAGGGGGACATTGTGGAAGACGGGCATAGCGGAGATGAAGGGGGCATAGCGGAGATGAAGGGGGACATTGCGGAGATGAAGGGGGCATTCGGAGATGAAGGGGGCATAGCGGAGATGAAGGGGGCATTGACCAGGCACCCTCCCCTCATCAGAGCAGGGGGTGCCTGGTGTCGCCCCATTGAAGTCAATGGGGCTCGGGTGCTCGGCCGAGCACTCGAGCCTCAGGGGGTGCTCGGTCAGAGCACCCGAGCACCCGAGCATCGGGGTGCTCGCTCAACACTACTCAATAGAAATTTGTAGTGTAATTGGGGCAAACTTACTTTAAAGGGATAGTATTGTTTCATAATAAAAGCAGCTCTAATTAATCATCATAGTATTTGGACCTTGGAAAGTGTTATTTCAGCACTATCAGAGTTATAGTTCAAGAGTAATTGAATGATAAAGTATCCCCCTCCCACCCCTTTTACTGATGTTACACTGCTCAGCCAGATCAGAAGGGAGGTGCCCAGGTAGACTGCAGAGAGGGACAATCTTCAATTAAGATAAGGGAAAAACCTGAACAACTTGTCAAGGGGGACAGGGCTTTCATTGTTCTCATAGGAAGAAGATTGTCCCCTGCTGTTTTTCAGGTTTTTCCCTTATCTTAATTGAAGATTGTCCCTCTCTGCAGTCTACCTGGGCACCTCCCTTCTGATCTGGCTGAGCAGTGTAACATCAGTAAAAGGGGTGGGAGGGAGATACTTTGTCATTGAATTACTCTTGAACTACAACTCTGATAGTATTGAAATAACACTTTCCATGGCCCAAAAACTATGATGATTAATTAGAGCTGCTTTTATTATGAAACATTACTATCACTTTAATATCTAGCACTCCATTGTATTTACCAGGCTCAGTTAGTAACCCCTTTAGACAGGGCATTCTACACCTTTTTCAGGGCATATGATCAGAGCTTTACCACAGGGCAATAGTGTGTTTATTATAGTATTGTGCTGAGACTCTAGCGAACACTGTTTTCTTTTATCTACTTTTAATATAATTTGCCTCTATTTCTAGAGATTTTTATTTCCTGAATAAAGGTAAAGTTGAATTATTTTGTGCACCTCCTCCACCTGAGGTTACATGACAAGAGCACCGTCAAGTCATCCGGATCCCCACACACCCTTCACCCCCCCCCCTTTAATAAATACCACAGAGGCTATCCAGATGGGTCAAAAAGGCCACAGCATTTATTAACACAAGTATTGTTAACTTAACATTATTAACATCCGTAATAACTTATAACATCCATATAACCTATACCTTAACATAATAAACATAACCTCATATTGCTTATCATAACGTCACATTACTTGACTGGGGGCCATGCCACCATCCAACCTTGCCCTATTTGAACGTGGCAAGTAATAGCCCACCAGTCGTAATTTCCTGCCCCTTGGGCCCCATGCCCAAGAGTCTTCAACCCGAACCATCACCACAACCACCTGGCTTGCCCAGCAAGCACCCGCCAAGCTGTGACAAAACCGCCAGCATAACCAAGCCCCCAGTCCCCACCACAACACGCCCAATACCCCGTGCACCAAAGGAACCACCTCCAGGGGACCAAAAGGCACGCAGCAGGGGTGGGCGGGTGGGAACCGCTCGCGTGCCGCTCCAGAATCAAGATGGCCGCGGGACCACAATCCCTTGCGGCCGAAACTTCCTGAGCCCGTCATATCCTCCTCTTCCGGGCCTTGTCATGCCCCCTCCGCCTATTCCTGTCGGCTCCGGTAGGCTCTTTGATGTCTGCCGCTTTTGAATAATGGGTGGATTTGGTGCTTCTGTGCCTGTCTGCTTTTTCGTTTCTTGTCTATGTATCAACAGAACCAACTAGTGTCTGTAAGGCAACATTGTTTTTATAATCTGCTAGTGAAGATAGAATAATAAAGTCAGATTGCCTATAGTGATATTATTTTTTTATCTATATCTTTTTTTACACTTTAATTCTGCAGTTGTTGGTAACACCAGGTTCCCTGTCTAGAGGAACACTGATCCCTGCTGCTATAAAGGTTGGAGGGAGGAAGCTTAGAGATCTATCACCCTCCAGACTATTAAATACAGCACCGAGATCTCTCAGCACTCTGTATCCTGTATAACTTTCCCCAGCGGGGTTCTCTAAATGTCATTCCTGGATGAAATGTATTGGGATGTCTTTAGCATCCAAAAGGACAGAAAATAAAAGTTTATACAGTGTGATGACCTTGTCAAGGAGTGAACCTGTGCAGATAATAGGCCTCTCAAATCCTGACACCTTTCATGACAATTCCTTCATCAAAGGAGGAGTGAGGCCTCAGGAATAACTGTTACCAGGGCCACCATTAAGGAGGGACAGAAGAGATGGTTGTCAAAACTGGTCCCAGGCCAATTGTGTGCATACTTGACCTGTTGCAGCAAGACAACATGCAACATACCATGGGACCTACCTGTAACGTGCCTGTCTCTTCTACCTATGACAAGAATAAAGATGGGGTGTTTGAGAGTGAACACAATACATTTTGCATACCTCTCAAGTATCCCTCTTTAGGAGATATTAGGGGTCCACACCTCTCAAGTGTCCCTCTTTAGGAGATATTAGGGGTCCACACCTCTCAAGTATCCCTCTTTAGGAGATATTAGGGGGTCCATACCTCTCAAGTGTCCCTCTTTAGGAGATTTAAGGGGTCCATACCTCTCAAGTGTCCCTCTTTAGGAGATATCAGGGGTTCCATACGTCCCAAGTGTCCCTCTTTAGGAGATATCAGGGGTTCCATACCTCCCAAGTACCCTCTTTAGTAGATATTATGGGCTGCATACCTCACAAGTGTCCAACCTTAGGAGATATTAGGGATCCATACCTCCATAGTGTCCCTCATTAGGAGATATTACGGGTCCATACCTCCCACCTGTCCCTCTTTAGGAGATATTAGGGGTCTATACCTCCTAAGTGTCCCTCTTTAGGAGATATTAGGGGTCCATATCTCCCCAGTGTCACTATTTTGGAGATATTAGGGGTAAATACTGACCAAGTGTCCCTCTTTAGGAGATATTAGGGCTATATACCTCCCAAGTGTCCCTCTTTAGAAGATATTAGGGTACGTACCTCCCAAGTGTCCCTCTTTAGGAGAAATTAGGGGTCCCTATTTCCCAAGTGTCCCTCTTTAAGAGATATTAGGGGTCCCTACTTCCCAAGTGTCCCTCTTTAGGAGATATTAGGGGTCCCTACCTCCCAAGTGTCCCTCATTAGGAGACATTACGGGTCCATACCTCCCAAGTGTCCCTCTTTAGGAGATATTCGGGGTAAATACTGACCAAGTGTCCTTCTTTAGGAAATATTAGGGCTACGTACGTCCCAAGTGTCCTTGTTTAGTCAGGACAGTCTCTCTCTGATACAGAAAATCCCTCTGTCCCTCTTTCCCACCCTGGTGTGTATGTGTTTAGGAGATCAGACTGTGTAAGTGTATCACATTGCTCCACAGCAATTAACCCCTTAACTTCCATGGTCCTGGGAAGTAACCTTCCCTTAAGGACGGCTTTGATGTTTCCGACACTCCTGTACAGCACGCCACGCTGGGGACATAGAGAGAGGTCAATTTCACTCCACGTTTCTACTTACCGTGATCCCAGAGGAGCGCTGTAAGTAAAATGTACATGACGTGCTATGACCGTCACCGGTCCTTAAAGCAAAAACCACGTGCCGGTCATAGCGCGGCATGAGGGCGTTAAGGGGTTAAACTCACATTATTGTTTGTTTACACTCTGTATATGCATATATATTAGTCTGTGTAAATAAAAATACTTTGGTCTCGCTCTAAATGATTTATTCAGTTACACAAAGAGGTGTCATCAGGTCATTAAATAACCTAAAAATCCTTGGTTATGCCATGTCCACCAGCCACGCCCCCAGCAACACCCCCCAAAAAAACACAAGCGTCCCTCTTTGTCCATTTGAAATGTTGGGAGGTGTGATGCTGGGGGGAATTACAAGGAGATCTGTGTCCGAGCATTCAAGATTTAACATTGCAAAGCGTTGGATACCTCTCTGGCACTCAAAGGGTTAAACATGCTCTGCTCCTATATACCGACAGAATTTGAATCTAGATTATTTTAACACCAAACGTCCCAGCATGCATCTCTTGCACTCTGTGACACTGCCCCGTCTCTGCTGCTGTCATAGTGACAGGAGACATATATGAAGGAGCACATTAGTCCGTTCACTCACTCTAGTGCTTCCTGCTGTCACTGCTGCTCGCTACAACCTTTGTGCTTGCAGCCTCCCCAGTGTCTATACCTGCTGCTGAGTGACAGTGTGATGCACAACACCTGCTGCCCTGGTAACTCTGGCCCTGGGGGGCCCCATCCTCAGGATGACAATTATTGCAGCTAAAATCCACGGGTTGCTCAACCCCTAATATACAGCGGTAATTACTTCAGGTGTATCTAGTCCTCTGCACTAGATTAACCATTTGAGTGCCAAAGACATGTCCAGACACAATGCATTAACCCTTTAGAGAGGTATCCAGCACATTGAAACTAGCATTCACGGTGCTAAACACCCTTTTTTGCACTCAAACTGTTGATCCATGTTAATCATTCAGTTGCCAGAGGGTTAAACATCTCTTTGGCACTCAGAGAGTTACTATTGAACATTAGTTATAGTCAACCTGCAGCTCTCAAGAGACAGGCTGAGCATCCCTGCTATCCTTACTCAATGAGTTCTAGTATTTAAATGGGAGGAGTCCAGGGCTGGGATTATATCCCAGGCTCCCCTCACAAGGCACTCTAGGTGCCTTAGCTCCTCCCATGACCACACCTCCTCCTAGTGTGTTCACACACCCAGTACCATTTACTGTTTTTAGCTATAACATTTTACCCATCACAATCAAGCTTTAACCCCTTGTTTACTCTACAATGCATTGGAAACCTGTCTAGCAAACAAAGGCCAAGTAATAGCCTTCTAAAGAGTATAAAACTGATGCAGGGACATTGTGATTGCTTTGGCCACACCCACAATTTAGAATGTAGGTGTGGCCATCACAGTTGAGGCACCTCCTCTCAAAATTTGGAGCTCTAGGCAATTGCCTACTCTGCCTACAGGGAAAGCCAGACCTGGAGGTGTCCCAGTCAATCCAACTTATCTACCCCATGGTTTCTGATGGAAGACCTAGTCTTCACTAAATGCACCAGGGGTCTACTCCCTGCACCAAGTCACTCATAAACAAGGTCACTAAATGCACCAGGGGCCTACATCCTGCACCAAGTCACTCCTAAACAAGGTCACTAAATGCACCAGGGGTCTACTTCCTGTACCAAGTCACTCCTAAACAAGGTCACTAAATGCACCAGGGGCCTACATCCTGCACCAAGTCACTCCAAAACAAGGTCACTAAATGCACCAGGGGTCTACTTCCTGTACCAAGTCACTCCTAAACAAGGTCACTAAATGCACCAGGGGCCTACATCCTGCACCAAGTCACTCCTAAACAAGGTCACTAAATGCACCAGGGGTCTACTTCCTGTACCAAGTCACTCCTAAACAAGGTCACTAAATGCACCAGGGGACTACTTACCAAGTCACTCCTAAACAAGGTCACTAAATGCACCAGGGGCCTACATCCTGCACCAAGTCACTCCTAAACAAGGTCACTAAATGCACCAGGGGTCTACTTCCTGTACCAAGTCACTCCTAAACAAGGTCACTAAATCCACCAGGGGACTACTTACCAAGTCACTCCTAGACAAGGTCACTAAATGCACAAGGGGCTACTTCCTGCACCAAGTCACTCCTAAACAAGGTCACTAAATGCATCAGGGGCTTACTTCCTGCACCAAGTCACTCCTAAACAAGGTCACTAAATGCACCAGGGGTCTACTTCCTGCACCAAGTCACTCCTAAACAAGGTCACTAAATGCACCAGGGGCCTACATCCTGCACCAAGTCACTCCTAAACAAGGTCACTAAATGCACCAGGGGTCTACTTCCTGCACCAAGTCACTCCTAAACAAGGTCACTAAATGCACCAGGGTCTACTCCTAAACAAGGTTACTAATGCACCAGGGGCCTACTTCCTGCACCAAGTCACTCCTAGACAAGGTCACTAAATGCACAAGGGGCTACTTCCTGCACCAAGTCACTCCTAAACAAGGTCACTAAATGCATCAGGGGCTTACTTCCTGCACCAAGTCACTCCTAAACAAGGTCACTAAATGCACCAGGGGTCTACTTCCTGCACCAAGTCACTCCTAAACAAGGTCACTAAATGCACCAGGGGCCTACATCCTGCACCAAGTCACTCCTAAACAAGGTCACTAAATGCACCAGGGGTCTACTTCCTGCACCAAGTCACTCCTAAACAAGGTCACTAAATGCACCAGGGTCTACTCCTAAACAAGGTTACTAATGCACCAGGGGCCTACTTCCTGCACCAAGTCACTCCTAAACAAGGTCACTAAATGCACCAGGGGCCTACATCCTGCACCAAGTCACTCCTAAACAAGGTCACTAAATGCACCAGGGGCCTACATCCTGCACCAAGTCACTCCTAAACAAGGTTACTAATGTACCAGGGGCCTACTTCCTGCACCAAGTCACTCCTAAACAAGGTCACTAAATGCACCAGGGGCCTACATCCTGCACCACGTCACTCCTAAACAAGGTCACTAAATGCACAAGGGGTTACTTCCTGCACCAAGTCACTCCTAAACAAGGTCACTAAATGCACCAGGGGCCTACATCCTGCACCAAGTCACTCCTAAACAAGGTCACTAAATGCACAAGGGGTTACTTCCTGCACCAAGTCACTCCTAAACAAGGTCACTAAATGCACCAGGGGCCTACTTCCTGCACCAAGTCACTCCTAAACAAGGTCACTAAATGCACAAGGGGCCTACATCCTGCACCAAGTCACTCCTAAACAAGGTCACTAAATGCACCAGGGGTCTACATCCTGCACCAAGTCACTCCTAAACAAGGTCACCAAATGTACCAGGGACCTACTTCCTGCCCCAAGTCACTCCTAAACAAGGTCACTAAATGCACAAGGGGCCTACATCCTGCACCAAGTCACTCCTAAACAAGGTTACTAATGCACCAGGGGTCTACTTCCTGCACCAAGTCACTCCTAAACAAGGTCACTAAATGCACCAGGGACCTACATCCTGCACCAAGTCACTCCTAAACAAGGTCACTAAATGCACCAGGGGCCTACTTCCTGCACCAAGTCACTCCTAAACAAGGTCACTAAATGCACCAGGGGCCTACTTCCTGCACCAAGTCACTCCTAAACAAGGTCACTAAATGCACAAGGGGCCTACATCCTGCACCAAGTCACTCCTAAACAAGGTCACTAAATGCACCAGGGGTCTACTTCCTGTACCAAGTCACTCCTAAACAAGGTCACTAAATGCACCAGGGGCCTACTTCCTGCACCAAGTCACTCCTAAACAAGGTCACTAAATGTACCAGGGGTCTACTTCCTGCACCAAGTCACTCCTAAACAAGGTCACTAAATGCACCAGGGGTCTACATCCTGCACCAAGTCACTCCTAAACAAGGTCACTAAATGCACAAGGGGCTACTTCCTGCACCAAGTCACTCCTAAACAAGGTCACTAAATGCACAAGGGGCCTACATCCTGCACCAAGTCACTCCTAAACAAGGTCACTAAATGCACCAGGGGCCTACTTCCTGCACCAAGTCACTCCTAAACAAGGTCACTAAATGCACAAGGGGCCTACATCCTGCACCAAGTCACTCCTAAACAAGGTCACTAAATGCACCAGGGGTCTACATCCTGCACCAAGTCACTCCTAAACAAGGTCACCAAATGTACCAGGGACCTACTTCCTGCACCAAGTCACTCCTAAACAAGGTCACTAAATGCACCAGGGGCCTACTTCCTGCACCAAGTCACTCCTAAACAAGGTCACTAAATGCACCAGGGGCCTACTTCCTGCACCAAGTCACTCCTAAACAAGGTCACTAAATGCACAAGGGGCCTACATCCTGCACCAAGTCACTCCTAAACAAGGTCACTAAATGCACCAGGGGTCTACTTCCTGTACCAAGTCACTCCTAAACAAGGTCACTAAATGCACCAGGGGTCTACTCCCTGCACCAAGTCACTCATAAACAAGGTCACTAAATGTACCAGGGGCCTACTTCCTGCACCAAGTCACTCCTAAACAAGGTCACTAAATGCACCAGGGGTCTACTCCCTGCACCAAGTCACTCCTAAACAAGGGCACTAAATGCACAAGGGGCCTACATCCTGCACCAAGTCACTCCTAAACAAGGTCACTAAATGCACCAGGGGTCTACTCCCTGCACCAAGTCACTCATAAACAAGGTTACTAATGCACCAGGGGCCTACTTCCTGCACCAAGTCACTCCTAAACAAGGTCACTAAATGCACCAGGGGCCTACATCCTGCACCAAGTCACTCCTAAACATGGTCACTAAATGCACCAGGGGTCTACTCCCTGCACCAAGTCACTCATAAACAAGGTTACTAATGCACCAGGGGCCTACTTCCTGCACCAAGTCACTCCTAAACAAGGTCACTAAATGCACCAGGGGCCTACATCCTGCACCAAGTCACTCCTAAACAAGGTCACTAAATGTACCAGGGGCTTACTTCCTGCACCAAGTCACTCCTAAACAAGGTCACTAAATGTACCAGGGGCCTACATCCTGCACCAAGTCACTCATAAACAAGGTCACTAAATGCACCAGGGTCTACTCCTAAACAAGGTCACTAAATGCACCAGGGGCCTACATCCTGCACCAAGTCACTCCTAAACAAGGTCACTAAATGCACCAGGGGCCTACTTCCTGCACCAAGTCACTCCTAAACAAGGTCACTAAATGCACCAGGGTCTACTCCTAAACAAGGTCACTAAATGCACCAGGGGCCTACATCCTGCACCAAGTCACTCCTAAACAAGGTCACTAAATGCACCAGGGTCTACTCCTAAACAAGGTCACTAAATGCACCAGGGGCCTACATCCTGCACCAAGTCACTCCTAAACAAGGTCACTAAATGCGCCAGGGGCCTACTTCCTGCACCAAGTCACTCCTAAACAAGGTCACTAAATGCACCAGGGGCCTACATCCTGCACCAAGTCACTCCTAAACAAGGTTACTAATGTACCAGGGGCCTACTTCCTGCACCAAGTCACTCCTAAACAAGGTCACTAAATGCACCAGGGGACTACTTACCAAGTCACTCCTAGACAAGGTCACTAAATGCACAAGGGGCTACTTCCTGCACCAAGTCACTCCTAAACAAGGTCACTAAATGCATCAGGGGCTTACTTCCTGCACCAAGTCACTCCTAAACAAGGTCACTAAATGCACCAGGGGTCTACTTCCTGCACCAAGTCACTCCTAAACAAGGTCACTAAATGCACCAGGGGCCTACATCCTGCACCAAGTCACTCCTAAACAAGGTCACTAAATGCACCAGGGGTCTACTTCCTGCACCAAGTCACTCCTAAACAAGGTCACTAAATGCACCAGGGTCTACTCCTAAACAAGGTTACTAATGCACCAGGGGCCTACTTCCTGCACCAAGTCACTCCTAAACAAGGTCACTAAATGCACCAGGGGCCTACATCCTGCACCAAGTCACTCCTAAACAAGGTCACTAAATGCACCAGGGGCCTACTTCCTGCACCAAGTCACTCCTAAACAAGGTCACTAAATGCACCAGGGGCCTACATCCTGCACCAAGTCACTCCTAAACAAGGTCACTAAATGCACCAGGGGCCTACTTCCTGCACCAAGTCACTCCTAAACAAGGTCACTAAATGCACCAGGGGCCTACATCCTGCACCAAGTCACTCCTAAACAAGGTTACTAATGTACCAGGGGCCTACTTCCTGCACCAAGTCACTCCTAAACAAGGTCACTAAATGCACCAGGGGCCTACATCCTGCACCACGTCACTCCTAAACAAGGTCACTAAATGCACAAGGGGTTACTTCCTGCACCAAGTCACTCCTAAACAAGGTCACTAAATGCACCAGGGGCCTACTTCCTGCACCAAGTCACTCCTAAACAAGGTCACTAAATGCACCAGGGGCCTACATCCTGCACCAAGTCACTCCTAAACAAGGTCACTAAATGCACCAGGGGCCTACATCCTGCACCAAGTCACTCCTAAACAAGGTCACTAAATGTACCAGGGGTCTACTTCCTGCACCAAGTCACTCCTAAACAAGGTCACTAAATGCACCAGGGGTCTACATCCTGCACCAAGTCACTCCTAAACAAGGTCACCAAATGTACCAGGGACCTACTTCCTGCACCAAGTCACTCCTAAACAAGGTCACTAAATGCACCAGGGGCCTACATCCTGCACCAAGTCACTCCTAAACAAGGTCACCAAATGTACCAGGGACCTATTTCCTGCACCAAGTCACTCCTAAACAAGGTCACTAAATGCACCAGGGGCCTACATCCTGCACCAAGTCACTCCTAAACAAGGTCACTAAATGCACAAGGGGCCTACATCCTGCACCAAGTCACTCCTAAACAAGGTCACCAAATGTACCAGGGACCTATTTCCTGCACCAAGTCACTCCTAAACAAGGTCACTAAATGCACCAGGGGTCTACTTCCTGTACCAAGTCACTCCTAAACAAGGTCACTAAATGCACCAGGGGTCTACTCCCTGCACCAAGTCACTCATAAACAAGGTCACTAAATGTACCAGGGGCCTACTTCCTGCACCAAGTCACTCCTAAACAAGGTCACTAAATGCACCAGGGGCCTACTTCCTGCACCAAGTCACTCCTAAACAAGGTCACTAAATGCACAAGGGGCCTACATCCTGCACCAAGTCACTCCTAAACAAGGTCACTAAATGCACCAGGGGTCTACTTCCTGCACCAAGTCACTCCTAAACAAGGTCACTAAATGCACCAGGGGCCTACTTCCTGCACCAAGTCACTCCTAAACAAGGTCACTAAATGCACCAGGGGCCTACTTCCTGCACCAAGTCACTCCTAAACAAGGTCACTAAATGCACAAGGGGCCTACATCCTGCACCAAGTCACTCCTAAACAAGGTCACTAAATGCACCAGGGGTCTACTTCCTGTACCAAGTCACTCCTAAACAAGGTCACTAAATGCACCAGGGGTCTACTCCCTGCACCAAGTCACTCATAAACAAGGTCACTAAATGTACCAGGGGCCTACTTCCTGCACCAAGTCACTCCTAAACAAGGTCACTAAATGCACCAGGGGCCTACTTCCTGCACCAAGTCACTCCTAAACAAGGTCACTAAATGCACAAGGGGCCTACATCCTGCACCAAGTCACTCCTAAACAAGGTCAATAAATGCACCAGGGGTCTACTTCCTGTACCAAGTCACTCCTAAACAAGGTCACTAAATGCACCAGGGGCCTACATCCTGCACCAAGTCACTCCTAAACAAGGTCACTAAATGCACCAGGGGTCTACTCCCTGCACCAAGTCACTCATAAACAAGGTTACTAATGCACCAGGGGCCTACTTCCTGCACCAAGTCACTCCTAAACAAGGTCACTAAATGCACCAGGGGCCTACATCCTGCACCAAGTCACTCCTAAACAAGGTCACTAAATGTACCAGGGGCTTACTTCCTGCACCAAGTCACTCCTAAACAAGGTCACCAAATGCACCAGGGGCCTACATCCTGCACCAAGTCACTCCTAAACAAGGTCACTAAATGCACCAGGGGTCTACTTCCTGCACCAAGTCACTCCTAAACAAGGTCACTAAATGTACCAGGGGCCTACATCCTGCACCAAGTCACTCCTAAACAAGGTCACTAAATGCACCAGGGTCTACTCCTAAACAAGGTCACTAAATGTACCAGGGGCCTACTTCCTGCACCAAGTCACTCCTAAACAAGGTCACTAAATGCTCCAGGGGCCTACATCCTGCACCAAGTCACTCCTAAACAAGGTCACTAAATGCACCAGGGGCCTACTTCCTGCACCAAGTCACTCCTAAACAAGGTCACTAAATGCACCAGGGGCCTACATCCTGCACCAAGTCACTCCTAAACAAGGTTACTAATGTACCAGGGGCCTACTTCCTGCACCAAGTCACTCCTAAACAAGGTCACTAAATGCACCAGGGGCCTACATCCTGCACCACGTCACTCCTAAACAAGGTCACTAAATGCACAAGGGGTTACTTCCTGCACCAAGTCACTCCTAAACAAGGTCACTAAATGCACCAGGGGCCTACTTCCTGCACCAAGTCACTCCTAAACAAGGTCACTAAATGCACCAGGGGTCTACATCCTGCACCAAGTCACTCCTAAACAAGGTCACTAAATGCACCAGGGGCCTACATCCTGCACCAAGTCACTCCTAAACAAGGTCACTAAATGCACCAGGGGTCTACTTCCTGTACCAAGTCACTCCTAAACAAGGTCACTAAATGCACCAGGGGCCTACTTCCTGCACCAAGTCACTCCTAAACAAGGTCACTAAATGCACCAGGGGCCTACATCCTGCACCAAGTCACTCCTAAACAAGGTCACCAAATGTACCAGGGACCTATTTCCTGCACCAAGTCACTCCTAAACAAGGTCACTAAATGCACCAGGGGCCTACATCCTGCACCAAGTCACTCCTAAACAAGGTCACCAAATGTACCAGGGACCTATTTCCTGCACCAAGTCACTCCTAAACAAGGTCACTAAATGCACCAGGGGCCTACTTCCTGCACCAAGTCACTCCTAAACAAGGTCACTAAATGCACCAGGGGCCTACATCCTGCACCAAGTCACTCCTAAACAAGGTCACTAAATGCACCAGGGACCTATTTCCTGCACCAAGTCACTCCTAAACAAGGTCACTAAATGCACAAGGGGCCTACATCCTGCACCAAGTCACTCCTAAACAAGGTCACCAAATGTACCAGGGACCTATTTCCTGCACCAAGTCACTCCTAAACAAGGTCACTAAATGCACAAGGGGCCTACATCCTGCACCAAGTCACTCCTAAACAAGGTCACTAAATGCACCAGGGGCCTACTTCCTGCACCAAGTCACTCCTAAACAAGGTCACTAAATGCACCAGGGGCCTACTTCCTGCACCAAGTCACTCCTAAACAAGGTCACTAAATGCACAAGGGGCCTACATCCTGCACCAAGTCACTCCTAAACAAGGTCACTAAATGCACCAGGGGTCTACTTCCTGTACCAAGTCACTCCTAAACAAGGTCACTAAATGCACCAGGGGCCTACATCCTGCACCAAGTCACTCCTAAACAAGGTCACTAAATGCACCAGGGGTCTACTCCCTGCACCAAGTCACTCATAAACAAGGTTACTAATGCACCAGGGGCCTACTTCCTGCACCAAGTCACTCCTAAACAAGGTCACTAAATGCACCAGGGGCCTACATCCTGCACCAAGTCACTCCTAAACAAGGTCACTAAATGCACAAGGGGTTACTTCCTGCACCAAGTCACTCCTAAACAAGGTCACTAAATTCACCAGGGGCTTACTTCCTGCACCAAGTCACTCCTAAACAAGGTCACTAAATGTACCAGGGGCCTACATCCTGCACCAAGTCACTCCTAAACAAGGTCACTAAATGTACCAGGGGCCTACTTCCTTCACCAAGTCACTCCTAAACAAGGTCACTAAATGCACCAGGGGTCTACTTCCTGCACCAAGTCACTCCTAAACAAGGTCACTAAATGCACCAGGGGTCTACTTCCTGCACCAAGTCACTCCTAAACAAGGTCACTAAATGCACCAGGGGTCTACTTCCTGCACCAAGTCACTCCTAAACAAGGTCACTAAATGCACCAGGGGTCTACTTCCTGCACCAAGTCACTCCTAAACAAGGTCACCAAATGTACCAGGGGTCTACTTCCTGCACCAAGTCATTCCTAAACAAGGTCACTAAATGCACCAGGGGTCTACTTCCTGCACCAAGTCACTCCTAAACAAGGTCACTAAATGCACCAGGGGTCTACTTCCTGCACCAAGTCACTCCTAAACAAGGTCACTAAATGCACCAGGGGTCTACTTCCTGCACCAAGTCACTCCTAAACAAGGTCACTAAATGCACCAGGGGTCTACTTCCTGCACCAAGTCACTCCTAAACAAGGTCACCAAATGTACCAGGGGTCTACTTCCTGCACCAAGTCACTCCTAAACAAGGTCACTAAATGTACCAGGGGCCTACATCCTGCACCAAGTCACTCCTAAACAAGGTCACTAAATGTACCAGGGGCCTCCTTCCTGCACCAAGTCACTCCTAAACAAGGTCACTAAATGCACCAGGGGTCTACTTCCTGCACCAAGTCACTCCTAAACAAGGTTACTAAATGCATCAGGGGACTACTTCCTGCACCAAGTCACTCCTAAACAAGGTCACTAAATGCACCAGGGGTCTACTTCCTGCACCAAGTCACTCCTAAACAAGGTCACTAAATGCACCAGGGGTCTACTTCCTGCACCAAGTCACTCCTAAACAAGGTTACTAAATGCATCAGGGGCCTACTTCCTGCTCCAAGTCATTCCTAAACAAGGTTACTAAATGTACCAGGGGCCTACTTCCTGCACCAAGTCACTCCTAAACAAGGTCACTAAATGCACCAGGGGTCTACTTCCTGCACCAAGTCACTCCTAAACAAGGTCACTAAATGCACCAGGGGCCTACTTCCTGCACCAAGTCACTCCTAAACAAGGTCACTAAATGCACCAGGGGTCTACATCCTGCACC
Source organism: Rhinophrynus dorsalis (assembly GCA_037306005.1). Classification (NCBI taxonomy): domain Eukaryota; kingdom Metazoa; phylum Chordata; class Amphibia; order Anura; family Rhinophrynidae; genus Rhinophrynus; species Rhinophrynus dorsalis. The sequence goes on from CM074724.1 coordinate 384,433,126, forward strand.
AAGTCACTCCTAAACAAGGTCACCAAATGTACCAGGGACCTACTTCCTGCACCAAGTCACTCCTAAACAAGGTCACTAAATGCACTAGGGGCCTACTTCCTGCACCAAGTCACTCCTAAACAAGGTCACTAAATGCATCAGGGACCTACTTCCTGCACCAAGTCACTCCTAAACAAGGTCACTAAATGCACCAGGGGCCTACTTCCTGCACCAAGTCACTCCTAAACAAGGTCACCAAATGTACCAGGGACCTACTTCCTGCACCAAGTCACCCCTAAACAAGGTCACTAAATGTACCAGGGACCTACTTCCTGCACCAAGTCACTCCTAAACAAGGTCACTAAATGCACCAGGGGCCTACATCCTGCACCAAGTCACTCCTAAACAAGGTCACCAAATGTACCAGGGGCCTACATCCTGCACCAAGTCACTCCTAAACAAGGTCACCAAATGCACCAGGGGCCTACATCCTGCACCAAGTCACTCCTAAACAAGGTCACTAAATGCACCAGGGGTCTACTTCCTGCACCAAGTCACCCCTAAACAAGGTCACTAAATCCACCAGGGGCCTACTTACCAAGTCACTCCTAAACAAGGTCACTAAATGCACAAGGGGCTACTTCCTGCACCAAGTCACTCCTAAACAAGGTCACTAAATGCACCAGGGGTCTACTTCCTGCACCAAGTCACTCCTAAACAAGGTCACTAAATGCACCAGGGGTCTACTTCCTGCACCAAGTCATTCCTAAACAAGGTCACTAAATGTACCAGGGGCCTACTTCCTTCACCAAGTCACTCCTAAACAAGGTCACTAAATGCACCAGGGGCCTACTTCCTGCACCAAGTCACTCCTAAACAATGTCACTAAATCCACCAGGGGCCTACTTCCTGCACCAAGTCACTCCTAAACAAGGTCACTAAATTCACCAGGGGCCTACATCCTGCACCAAGTCACTCCTAAACAAGGTCACTAAATGCACCAGGGGTCTACTTCCTGCACCAAGTCACTCCTAAACAAGGTCACTAAATGCACCAGGGGCCTACATCCTGCACCAAGTCACTCCTAAACAAGGTCACCAAATGTACCAGGGGCCTACTTCCTGCACCAAGTCACTCCTAAACAAGGTCACTAAATTCACCAGGGACCTACTTCCTGTACCAAGTCACTCCTAAACAAGGTCACTAAATGTACCAGGGGCCTACTTCCTGCACCAAGTCACTCCTAAACAAGGTCACTAAATTCACCAGGGACCTACTTCCTGCACCAAGTCACTCCTAAACAAGGTCACTAAATGTACCAGGGGCCTACTTCCTGCACCAAGTCACTCCTAAACAAGGTCACTAAATGTACCAGGGGCCTACATCCTGCACCAAGTCACTCCTAAACAAGGTCACTAAATGCACAAGGGGCTACTTCCTGCACCAAGTCACTCCTAAACAAGGTCACTAAATCCACCAGGGGCCTACTTACCATGTCACTCCTAAACAAGGTCACTAAATGCACAAGGGGCTACTTCCTGCACCAAGTCACTCCTAAACAAGGTCACTAAATGTACCAGGGGCCTACTTCCTGCACCAAGTCACTCCTAAATAAGGTCACTAAATGTACCAGGGGCCTACTTCCTGCACCAAGTCACTATTAAACAAGGTCACTAAATGCACCAGGGACCTATTTCCTGCACCAAGTCACTCCTAAACAAGGCCACTAAATGTACCAGGGGCCTACTTCCTGCACCAAGTCACTCCTAAACAAGGTCACCAAATGTACCAGGGGCCTACATCCTGCACCAAGTCACTCCTAAACAAGGTCACTAAATGCACCAGGGGCCTGCTTCCTGCACCAAGTCACTCCTAAACAAGGTCACTAAATGCATCAGGGACCTACTTCTTGCCCAAGGTCACGTATAGACAAGGTCACCATGCTGTGTAATGTTCGTCTTCAAATCATGTATGATGACTATTATACCTGGGTTGTCCATAATATATCAACAATATTGCCAACATTTTGTTTAATTAGATTTGGGAAACTGAACCAGCCTCAGGGCTGGATTTCTCAGTAGACAGAGTAGGCAACTGCTGAGAGATCCATGTTTTGGGGGGCGGTGCCTCAGCTATGTTAACCACGTTCTGAATTGTTGGTGTGGCCAGAGGAATTTCAATGTGCTTGTACCAGTTTATATACCCCTTTTACATACAATTATTTAGCCTCCTGGATGCTTAGTATATTGATGTTAGGGAGGTGTAGGACTATGGAATTGGTTCCATCACCTGTTATAGCATGGTATAGCGTTAGCAAATCCTAATGTGTTGGGGATGTTGCAGGCATCGATGGAATAAATGAAAGTCAAACTCACACATATTGGAGACCTTGTTGAGGTGCTACCATGCACAGAATAAAGTCCTCACACATTCTGATGTCAATCATGACTATGTAACCTCATCACAGGAAACGTTAGGAGTAGGGATCACTAAACGCGTTAGGCTTTTTTTTCAGTCTTTCCTTAACAAGGTCACAGGTTGTGTAAGAATGTCTTTCTTAAAAAAAAAAAAAAATTAGCTTTTTATACTGGGGCTGCTCATTCTCATTATTTTATATTATTATTTCATCTACCCAGTTGTTTTTTGTTTTATCATTGTATATCAAGGATAGTCCATTCATGGACTTCTATCTGTTGGTGTGCTGGGGATGATAATATTTTGTCATGGTTGCTAGGAGGCTCGGAGACAGTTCGGTAAAGTGAAAGCAGTTTATTGAAGATACCAATATATACAGTCAGGATAGCAGCAGGAAAGATAGCAGGCCCTATTACCAGAAATAATAGGCTGAACTAAGGACCTGGCTGCTGGAGACTAGGCAAAGGCCACTGGTAGTCTCCTCACAATCAGTGTAATAGCAGGAGCGGGAGCAGCGACTCTTGATCCGAAGAGGTAAGGCAGGAACACGGGAACAGCATCTTGCCCGTGGTCAGTGAGAGAAAGATCTCCTGACTCAGAGTGGACCCAGGGATCCCTAGATAAATCAGACCACAGAGAGGCACTCACAGTGGCTACCAAGCTAGCTACTCAGAACCCTCTGACTCACAAGCAGTCAGACAGACCCCTTATTGGCTAATCAGGATTGCAACCAGAAACTTCTGATACCGTAGCAGAGACTAGACCCCTTTGGCTAGGGAAGGAGCGCAACACAGAACCCCTGACACACGTCAGAAGTCAGACTAAACACCCTTGGCTTAATAGGAGCGCAACCAGAACCCTCTGCTTAGTCCTACGGACAAACGTCAAAGCCCTTAGGCGATATCAGTACCCGGTCAGAATAGCGATGGAGAAGTGGCAGGGACTGAGTCCCCAGTAGCAAGCTATGCTCTCTGAATGGAGGCAGCAGAGAGTCAGCAGAGCAGAGACTGGTACCAAGATATCTAGTCTAGCACAGGGTTGACTTGGACAGGTTACAGCCACAACGGGTCATGCACAGAGCGGGTTTGTAGCCAATATCGGATCATACACAGAGTGGGTTCGTAGCCAGTATCGGGTCATACACAGAGCGGGTTCGTAGCCAGTATCGGGTCATACACAGAGTGGGTTTGTAGCCAATATCGGATCATACACAGAGTGGGTTCGTAGCCAGTATCGGGTCATACACAGAGCGGGTTCGTAGCCAATATTGGGTCATACACAGTGCGGGTTCGTAGACAGTATCGGGTCATACACAGAGCAGGTTCGTAGCCAATATTGGGTCATACACAGAGTGGGTTCGTAGCCAGTATCGGGTCATACACAGAGCGGGTTCGTAGCCAATATCGGGTCATACAGAGTGCGGGTTCATAGCCAGTATCGGGTCATACACAGAGCAGGTTCATAGCCAATATCGGGTCATACACAGTGCGGTTTCATAGCCAGTATCAGAACATACACAGAGCGGGATCGTAGCCAATATCGGGTCATACACAGAGTGGGATCGTAGACAATGATGGGTCACACAGAGAGCGGTCAGCAGCGATGGGTCAGGCACTGAGCAGAGCTCCAAACCGACACCAATGCAAGGGCGAGTGGGAAGAGGTAAGTCAGACCTAAAAACCCCAGGTCACAGGAAGCAGCAGGGCGGAGTTTACTCAGGTCGGTATAAATCAACTCTAGGCGACATAAACATAGAGTGAACCGAATGCCAGTTCCCTTGCACTGTGTCGCTCCAAGCTAACATAGCCTTGCTCCAGGACATGGACGCCACAGATCTCCAGGCATAGTCCGCCCGGGCTTCCCACAGAACACCCATAATGGCCCAGCACCCTTTGCTCACCGGGTCTGGGTGCAACGCTGAAAACTAGGTACTGTAACATATTTGTCGTTCCCAACAGCTGGAGATACAAAAATCAACTTCTCCTGCAGGAAAACCTCATTGATATCCACAGATCTGCATCACAGTCCAAAATTCACCCACTGTAAACTCACGGTAATGTTCTCAATTGTCTATGAGCCAGTTAGAGCCTGAAATGAGTAGGAACAGTGTTAATGATTATCTCGTCTATGTTGGTGATTGTCTAATCTGGTCTGACGCACCAGCAAGCACTCTGGATGTCACAAAAACAAAATTGTTAACTTTTGGCCTGTGATTCCGGGAAGGAATAAATACTTGTGCGATGTTTTTTTCCCCAATCTTTCTGCAGTTTGGAACCTTTAATCAAAGCAGAAATATCTTCCTAACTACCTCTCACATAATACTTTAGAAGCGCGCAGTGATGAGCCAATTAAGGTTCATTGTCTTGCATCATTTAAAGTGCAAATGAGCTGTTAACAGCAAAGAACTAGTCAGTCATTCCTCTGCTTTTGGTCCAGATGTGGATGTGAAAGGAATTGGCTGTGAAATATGTGTTAAGGAAAGAGGAAAACAATCAAAAACCTGCTTAACTGTTGTTTTGTGACAAGTTAAATTGTCTTTTTATTATCTCTAAAAAAAGCTGTTAGGATTTATGTGTGAGGGTATTATAATGGGTGCCAGTGATAGTCTTGAGTGTATCATAATACAATCAGTCACCCAAGGACATTGCTCAGTATGTTCCTTTACCAATCAACGTGTGTGTGTGTGTGTGTGTGTGTGTGTGTGTGTGTGTGTGTGTGTGTATGTGTGTGTGTGTGTGTGTGTGTGTGTGTGTGTGTGTGTGTATGTATATATTGCTACACCTCCAAAACAGCTTAAAGAACAGCCTAGGATTTAGGATAAGATTCTTTCTTTCTTTCTCACTCTCTCTTACTCTTTATATCTCTCTCACTCTCTCTTTTTCTCTTTCTCTCTCCCTCTCTCTTGCTCTCTATCTTTCTCTCTCTCCCTCTCTTACTCTCTCGCTCTCTCCCTCACTCTTTTACTCTTTCTCTCTCTTGCTCTCTTTCTCCCTCTCTTACACTCTCTCTCTCTTTATCTCTTACTCTCTTTCAGTATATATCTCTTATTCTCTCTCTCTCCCTCTCTTCCACTCTCTCTTTATCGCTCACTCTCTCTCAGTCTCTATCTCTTATTCTCTCTCTCATCCTCTCTTTTTCTCTCACTCTCTCTCTCTAACTCACTTTGTCCCTCTCTCTCTTGCTCTCTATCTCTTTCTCTCTCTCCTTCTCTTACTCTCTCTCTCTCTTACTCTCCCTCTCTCTTTCACTCTTTCTCTCTCTCTCCCTCTCGTACACTCTCTTTATCTCTTACCATTTCTCAGTCTCTATCTCTTATTCTCTCTCTCCCCTCTCTTACACACTCTCTCTCTTTATCTCTTACTCTCTCTCTTGCTCTCTGTCTTTCTTAGTCTCCCTCTCTTACACTCTCTTTATCTCTTACTCTCTCTCAGTCTCTATCTCTTATTCTCTCTCTCCCTCTCTTGCACTCTCTTTATCTCTTACCGTCTCTCAGTCTCTGTCTCTTATTCCCTCTCTCTTACCCTCTTTCATACTGTCTCTATATCTCTCTCACTCTCTCACACAATCTATCTCACACAGACACACTCTCTCCTTCCCCCCGCTCTCTCTCTGTGAACTCTGACACACTGAACTTCACTTGTCTCTAGTGAGGCCGCGTATATGACATTCAAAGAGACGAGCATTAGCAATTTTCTTAAAGCCATAAATGTGTGCACTATGAGTGATTGTTTATTACACATGCTTCTGAATTAACACCAAGGTTTGCTGGTGTTTTTTTCTTAATTAGGCAGAATCAGAAATCCTCTGATAAAACAGAGGGCATTTTTCACAAAAAAATGAGTGAATGTTCACTAATTTATAAAACACCTACAATTCAGTAACATGGAGCGCATCATTTTTCCATCAAATCTACACAGTAAATAGTGAATGTAACTCTTTCTTGCATGATGCCTCGGGTGCATTTGATTGGCTGGTGTCTTGTGGTCCCATTCTGGGATTGGCTGTTGTGATGTGTGTCAGACTCTCCCATGCAATCTCCTGCTGTATGGGCTGTAATACTGTGTTGTCACTGTTCACAGGTAGAACCAGTTTCGATAAAGTTGCAGAATGTTCCAAATGTGAATTAATGTCACTGTCAACAGTCTCCCATGTAACTGTGCCCACATGCCATCAGCTAATTACTTTGTATTAATATTCATGATAAGTTATTCTCCACAGTGCTGGCTCAGGAGAGGTACAAGTAAATTGTGGGTCTGGAACTTCAGGGGGGGGGGGGGTTCAAATATCTTGCTGGCTTGCAGTCTGTAAACTTCTCAAATAGGTCTGTGTATGGTGCATCCATTTATGTATGTATGTATGTAGGAATGCAGGGGAGGGGGCTTTCCATTTTTGTATGAAAAGGGGGTGGTGGTGGCAGTGACTCAGTATTAAAAATATGACCAGCTCTGCATTAGGGAATCCTGATAGACAGGGCTGTCCAAATCCTCAGTGGCCACCAACAGGCCAGGATGTGTAAGGATTTCCCTGATTAAAGGGATAGTAATACTTAAATATTACTACCCCCCGTCTTGTAGCCCTTGAAAAACTGAGTAAATTGAGCCCAGTGGCATCTGTCAAACCTTTATGGTTTGAGAGATATCCGCTTTCAAAGTTCCTTCTTTATGGCTTTTCCCCTGACGTCAGCGTTCTAGCTGACAGCAGGGGAATCCTTTCCTGGGATCAGCCGGCGGCTTTTCAGCAGAGCCGAGATCACGGTAATAAAAAAGAAATCCTTCACTAAAAAGGTCTTCTACGTGTGCTTGGTTTGCAAGCACACATAGAAGACCTTTTAAGTTAAGGATTTCTTTTTTATTACCGCGATCGCGGCTCTGCTGCAGAGCCTCCCCTGGTCCCAGGACCTGATTCCCCTGCTGTCAGCTGGAATGCTGACGTCAGGGGAGAGGAAACTTTGAAAGCGGATATCTCTCAAACCATAAAGGTTTTAGAGATGCACCTGGGCTCATTTTACAAAGTTTTTGAAGGGCTACAAGATGTGGGATAGTAATTTTTAAGTATTACTATCCCTTTAAGCACAGGTGAGTTAATCAGTGGCTCATTCATTGTGACTGACTCACCTGTGCTTAATCAGGGAAATCCATAACCCTTTGAGTGCCAGAAGCAATGCGTTGCGTACCCCTCCGGCACTCAAAGGGTTAAATCATGCACAGTTGGTGGCCTTTGAGAACTAAACTTGAACATCCCCGCTGTAAGAGAAAACAGAATAGAGACCATCGTACTAATGACTTTAGGCCGTATGTTCAAAAGAAAAGCGGAGGGGTTCTGGAGCAAACCATTTGTACTGCAAAGGGAGAACTACAAATCCCCATTGATTTTAAATCGGGACATAATACAAATGGTTTGCCCCAGAGCCCCCACACTTTCCTTTTGAACAAACGGCGAGTCTATGATGTGCTGATTCACTGAAACAGATATGAATGTGTGAATTCCTCAGACGTCAGAAACACAGAGGATTATTTTATTAAACCCTTTGATGTTCCACATTAAAGAAGTAGGGTTCCAATTCACTGCTGGTCTTCATGAGGTAAGACTGATACATACTACTGATCCATGCTTGGTTTCTTCAAAATAATCTATTGATGTTCAGCATTAAAGAAGGAATAGAGACCAGCTCTCTAGTGGAATGAATGATACATTCTTGAGAGCTTCCAGATGATGTTTGACATTCAAGCAGTGAGGTCCCTATTTCATGAATGGTCTTGACATATCACTGATATGTACACATATGATTACTTCTAGATATCCCCATAATTAAGAAAATCCCCAATTCACTATTGGTTTTGAGGTATCACTATAGATACTTGATTACTTCTCAATAGGCCAGTGGTGTAGTAGAACACCCTTTTGCTGTTGATCTAGAGGTCTGAACGATCCATTCCTGACATCTTCTAGTTAATACAATAATCCCGTATATAATTTGCTAGGATGTTTGTCAGAAGCTGTCATGCGCAGTAGAGACTGTGAGCGTTTGTGCAGTCTCTATTGACCATGATTGCATCGCGTGAGTGAGGCAAGGCAAGACTGCATCACGTGAAGCAGTGAGGTAGTGGCCACCTAACTTTTTGAGTGCCAGAGGGCACTCAAAGGGTTAACATTAACCAGAGACGGGCCCGTGTACACAGGCTTTTACACTAGTCCTGAATATTATAGTAGAGCCCCAGTTTACTACTGGTCCTACTGAGATATCACTGGTATGTACACATATGATTACTTCTAGATAACCCCATAATGAAGAAAATCCCCAGTTCACTAATGGTTTTGAGGTAACTCTATAGATACTTGATTACTTCTCAATAGGCCAGTGATGTAGTAGAACACCCTTTCGCTGTTGATCTAGAGGTGTGAATGATCCATTCCTGACATCTTCTAGTTAATACAATAATCCCGTATATATAATTCGCTAGGATGTTTGTCAGAAGCTGTCATGCGCAGTAGACACTGTGAGCTCTCAGGCAGTCTCTACTGAGCATGACTGCATCGCGTGAGTGAGGCGAGGCAAGACTGTATCACGTGGAGCAGTGAGGTAGTGGCCGCCTAACCCTTTGAGTGCCAGAGGGCACTCAAAGGGTTAACATCACCCAGACCTTGGCCCGTGTACACGGGCTTTTACACTAGTGCTGAACAGGGGCGGATTGTAGGGGAATACCAGCCCGGGCTCCCCCCACCTCCGGTGCACACTGAAAGAATTGCAAATAAATTACAAGTGCTGTACAGCGCCGCACATCTCTCTCTCCTCCACTAACTTCCTTTAGTGCCCTTATTATGCACTCAAGACAAAGTGGAGCAGAGGGGGAGAGAGATGGCCAGCGCTGTACAGCACTTGTATTTTAATTGCAGTTCTTTCAGTGCACACCGGAGGGGGAGAGAGAGAGTCTGCACTCAAGACAAAGTGGATCGGGACTTTTTAAAAGTGAGCCGATATAGCGGCCCACCGGGGGATGCCCGATCCCCCGACAGGACAATCCGCCAATGGTGCTGATAATTATAGCAGAGCCCCAGTTTACTACTGGTCCTCCCGAGATATCCCTGATATGTACTTGAGAAACAAAGAAAGAAGGCGTTTCTTGTGACCGGCCGGGCTCGCACGCGGCTGGCACTTAAAGTGATAGTAATGTTTCATAATAAAAACATCTCTAATTAATCATCATAGTATTTGGACTTTGGAGAGTGTTATTTCAATTCTGTCAGAGTTGTAGTTCAAGAGTAATTCAATGATAAAGTATCCCCCTCCCGCCCCTTTTACTGATGTAACACTGCTCAGCCAGATCAGAAGGGAGGTGCCCAGGTAGACTGCAGAGAGGGACAATCTTCAATTAAGATAAGGGAAAAACCTGAAAAACTTGTCAAGGGGGGCAGGGATTTCATTGTTCTCATAGGAAGAAGATTGTCCCCTGCTGTTATCTGTCTGGTCTATGGACTGCATTCCACATCTGAGAAGAGATGGCTTACACTAGGTAAAAGGGACGGGAGGGGAAACTTTACTTGTGAATATCTCATAAACCATAAAGGTTTGAGAGATAAGACTTATATCGTTCTTCGTGTTTTTTTAATGCCTACAAAATAAAATAAAGTTAAAATGAAGTATTACTATCCCTTTAACAACGTTTTTTTTTTTGCCATTCTAGCGAATGGCTTCCGGGACGTACATGTACGTCCTCTGTCTTCCTGGGATATCCGGTGAGGGCGTACATGTAAGTCCGCGGGCGGGATGAGGTTAAATTCACCACACCATCACTCTCAGACAGCTGCTCACTAGATGTAGATACTGAAAATGCACTTATGTACAGTCCAGCTGTAGAACGCAGGGAATCAAAGCTGCTCCCTTAAACAGCATTGGTGATAAATCCCCTACAGTCTTCTGGATGCTCTCCCCAATGGACTCCACCCACGAACTCTAGTACACGCAGTGAAAAGAAAAATAACAGGGGGCGCCAATAGTGCCCTATCACACTATATGTAGACTAGAGTTGAAATTACAATGACACTCACATTTGAGAACGGCTGTGTAACAAACATACGCACACAGACAGCCAAACCAGCACACAGAGAAATTCCTACGTCTCTGTTCGGTTTGATGTAAATGCAGCCACTTTCCAATCCAGGAACAAAAATCACCAAAAGCGACAAGCTTGATCTTCAGCAAAGATATTTTAATAATGAATTAAAAACAATTAAACTATACCATGCAGTACTGCTACACGTACATGCTGCTTTCTCAGGCTGGTGGTAACAAAAAAATCAAAACGAGATTTTTGTTCCTGGATTGAAAAGTGACTGAATTTATCTCAAACCGAACAGAGACGTAGGAATTTCTCTGTATGCATAGTTACCCTAATGTTCAACATTAACCTCTTAAAGTGGAGCTATTACCCTATATAAAGTTTCCCCACAATAACTAGGCATAGAACAATTAGCTGGAGTGATCATACTGCTCAGGTAGTGTGGAATAGTCAGTGAGTTGTTAGTAGTGGAGGTTATAGTTAGTATGGAGATCTGGAGTGATCATACTGCTCAGGTGGTGTGGAATAGTTAGTGAGTTGTTAGTAGTGGAGGTTATAGTTAGTATGGAGAGCTGGAGTGATCATACTGCTCAGGTAGTGTGGAATAGTCAGTGAGTTGTTAGTAGTGGAGGTTATAGTTAGTATGGAGAGCTGGAGTGATCATACTGCTCAGGTAGTGTGGAATAGTCAGTGAGTTGTTAGTAATGGAGTGGAGATTATAGTTAGTAAGGAGATCTGGAGTGTTCATACTACTCAGGTAGTGTGGAATAGTCAGTGAGTTGTTAGCAGTGGAGTGGAGATTATAGTTAGTGTGGAGATCTGGAGTGATCATACTGCTCAGGTAGTGTGGAATAGTCAGTGAGTTGTTAGCAGTGGAGTGGAGGTTATAGTTAGTATAGAGAGCTGGAGTGATCATACTGCTCAGGTAGTGTGGAATAGTCAATGAGTTGTTAGCAGTGGAGTGGAGGTTATAGTTAGTATGGAGAGCAGGAGGGAGCATACTGCTCAGGTAGTCTGGTAGTTTTCTAGAGAAGTGGTTGTGTAAAGACCACATAGCACTTTTTATCTTTATGATTTCCATGACATGCCAGGACCATCACCGATTCTTAGCGCAAATCCATTGTGATGACTGTCCCGGCATATCACTGATCCTGATATGTACATACTTTATTACTTCTAGATAATGCATTGACATTCAACTTTACTTAACTTAATTTTTGCACATATTACATCTAGAACTTGTTTACCGTCATTCCACTGATGTTAAACTAAACCAAAATTGTTGAATTCATCACTATTGTCTGTCTGTGGTGTGCGCTATGGGAGGAACTACTGGTGGAGCAGCTGGTTCAAGAAACTCTGACCAACAAGCAAATGGGGCCAATTGACAAGTGGGCTTATGAAGCTGAGCAGAACTTGAGGCCCCAGTGCTTCACTGCCATGGCCTCCTTTTGCCCTGGGCCCTTGCCACTTTATCAGGCTTCAAGGGGATATTTAGGAAGAAGATCTAGTCCAATTTGGCAGTCAATTTGAAGTTGCGACTTCACCTACCTCTCTTCTTTAGCTTCCCATAACTCAGTGCACGGAGATTCACAGCTGCGTCCTGATGTGACCTGACATTTGCTCATTCATGTGAAATCGTAGTTATGAGTCAGGTGCTGGAATACAGGGACAGGAGGAGCAGCAAATGCAAACTTGTTGCCCCGTCGGATCAGATCTTGTCCCTGAACCCTATAGACTGGTAGTGGGGACAGTGAGTGAATCAAGAGGTGCTGGGGGGGGAGTGAAGGACATGTGTGGGGGGCAGTGGTTTCTCTAAATATTGGCTGAAGGGGCTAAGGTAGGAGGACTCTTGGTTAAAATCAGGGGAAGACTGGCAACTTGTGGCCTGGAGGGCAACTACAATCAAGTAGCCTGATTTTACTGTCGTTCCAGCTCTGTGTCCCAGCCCAACCCCTTTTGTTAATTTTAAAATTGCCATTAACCCATTGAGTGCCAGAGAGGTATGCCACGCATTGCTTTGCAATGCGTGGCATACCCCTCTGTCACTCAAAGAGTTAGTGTTGTGAAGTAAGGCAAGCAATACCACAAAGCTTACAATTGATATGGGGCTACACTAGTGATACCATAGAGCTTACAAGAGAAATGGGTTATGCTACTAGTGTAGCTCCACTTGGATTGTAGCTCCATTTCAATTGTAAGCTCTGCGGTATCACTAGTATTTGTAGCAACAAGCATGAGTGGCCCACCAGCCCAGATATAAGACTGGCCCAGGGGGCAATTGCCAGCCCTCCCCTGGTTAAAATCCTGGGTTACCAGCTTGGAACATGTAATGCCTCATATTCACAGTATTGTTAAAACTTCTAAATATGGACAAAAATGTACATTAACCCTTTGAATACTAGATAGGTCTAATGTGTTGCTGTGCAATTAGTTGGTGAACTCTCTAGTACCCAAGACGTTAACCCACTGAATGTCAGAGGAGTGTGAAAAGCATTGCCCCCCCCAACACACACACACGTCTCGACCCTCAAGAGGCTCGTATTGAAGATTGTAAATGTTAAAAGTAAAATATGAGTGTGTGTGTGCTTCTGAGTGTGTATGTGCTTGTGAGTGTGTGAATATGTGTTTATGAGTGTGTACCAGAATAAGTGTGTGTGAGAAACTGTGTATGTCTATGTCTGTGTGAGATAGTGTGTGTTTATGTATGTGTTGTGAGTGTGCATTTGTGTGAGTGATTGCGTGTGTATGTGTGAGTGTGTGAGAGAGAATGTGAAACACATCGCTCCCCCCTCCTGTTCCTCAAGGGTATTAGACTGTATAAAGTAAATGCTAAGAAAAGTGAGAGTTTGTATGAGTATGTATAAGTGAGAGTGTGCATGTCTGTGTGTGGGTGTGAGAGAGGAAGTGTATGTGTCTGTGTGTGTGAGAGAGAGTGTGTGTATATTTGTGTGTGTGTGTTTGTGAGTGTGTGACAGGGTGTGCATGTATGTGTGTGTGTGTGTGTCTGTGTGTGAGTGAAACTGCATATGTATGTGTAAAAGAGAGATAATATGTATGTGTGGGGGAGAGTGTGTCTGTTTGAGTGTGTCTGTGTGAGTGTGTGTGAGAGGAAGTACGTTTGTGTTATATGTGTATTTAACAAAACCGAATCATCCATTATAGCACCCTAGGCTACCTCCTAGGACCAGGCAATATGAGGGGCCTTGTCTGCAGGTGAGGGATCACAGAAGCCTTTTCTGTTGAAAGAGACCAGCATTATCCAGTTGCTCCAACTTCCATTAGAGCCGCAATACCAGTACCTGCTAGCAGCACTCTGTGACAGAAGCACCAGATCAAGAGATGTTGGGGCCCAAATTTGTACCTTGCCTCAAACTTTGTAGCCCTAGGTGGTTGCCTACTGTTGTACAATGGTTGGCAGAGGAAGATGAGAGTTGTATTCTATGGCGTGTTCATGGGGGTAACTAAGGATGTAGAGGGGGCAGTTGCGTCAGGGCCCAGAATGCAAAGGGGGCCTTATCAATATCTACCTCAGGGTCCAACAGGTTCTTGTTACACATCTGCGAGAATACTTTTGTATTAGGGGGATCCCAATTAGTGTTTGCACCAAGTACGTCCAGTGAATAGTTATACAATGTGATGCATTTCAGGATACTGCCTGAGGGGGCTGCAGCCTAAGGTCTCATCTTGACCCTTTGAGTGCTAGGAAGGTATCCAATGCATTGCAACACAATGCGATGGATACCTCCCTGGCACTCAAAGAGTTAAAACACTGCTGTCAGTTTACGGCATGTAATGGTGCTTAATCACCATACTGGTGGCGGAACAATTGGCCTACCCAGCCCTCTATTAATGCTTTAGCTTGCCTCAATCCCCGGGTCCCTTAGAAACTCAGGAACTCCCTTGCAACAAGAAACAGACAGCTGCATGTTGATTACCGCGGTTTCATACAGAATTCCATTCCAGTCCTCTTCTCCTTACCAGGCACAGCACATGTCTTTCATAGTCAGATTCTGACACATTGTACTCCTAGTTCCCTTTATTGAGGGATGAGCAGAACAGTTCTGTCAGTTTGGAATCCTTCCGAGAAATGGAATTTCACAAGACACAGAACAACATCTTGTGAAATGGGAGTTTCTCTTTGCGTGGTAAAATCAATAAACCAGGTTCGTTTTTCCATCAAATGTCAATCAAACAGGTTCCTGTCCAGGTCACTTATCTGAACAAGGTGGGCGAGCTTCTTTGGTGGGTTAATAGACAAGCAGGAATGTTCAGTACCTCAGTCCCTCCATATCTGTCTCCCTACTCCACTGTCTGTCTCTCCAATTCTCATGCTACATCCCTCTCCCCTTCCCCATCTCTCTTCATATTATCCTGATGCCCTCTCCTACTCTCCCACACGCTCATCCAGGCACGTGCACACATAGACACCAAGGGGGGCTTGAGCACCTGCCCTTTTTGTCCAAAGTGCCCTTGTGCCCTTTTAACAAAAATAATAAAAGAAAAGTTGCCTCGCCACCCGCACTAACCCCCCCACCACCCAGTCAGGTCTGTGCCTCCTTCAGGACAGACCTGTAGATGCTGGGCTCCCTCGTCAGCTCTTTAGTATTACAGAGCGCTGGGCGATGACATCATCTCCCAGCGCTCTGCATGAAGAGACGACCGCGCTGCGGCTCCAGCAGCTACAGGTCTGTGCCAAAGGAGGCACATACAGACCTCTACTGCCGCTGGACCACCAGGGAAGAGGTAGGAAACGGACACTGGGGGCAATGTGGAAATGATGGGGCAATGTGGATCTGATGGGGGGCAAAATGGAGATGATGGCAATGTAGAGATGATGGGGCAATGTATGTGAGGGTAAGTTGGAGCTGATGGCAATATGGAGCTGGTGGGGGGCAAGAAGGAGATGAAGGGGGCAATGTGAGGATAAGTTGGAGATGATGGGGCAATGTGGAGCTGATGGGGGCAATATGGAGATGGCCAATGGGGGGGGTGCTTCAAATTTCTGTGCCTACAGGCTCCTGAGATTTAAATTATTTCTTTTTTTTAAATATATATTTTGAATAAATAATTATGAGAAATGCCCTTTTTTTCATTTGAGCCCCTGCCCCCCAAAATGTCTGTGCACGTCCCTGCGCTCATCCTCCCTCTCTCCCTCACTCCAGCACTCTACACATCTATCTTCCATTCTCTTCAACATGCACCCCCCCTTCCACACTTCCTGCTCTCTCCTTGTCCACCTTTCCCCCCCTACTGATTATACACAAATTGTTCCTAATTCCTGTGGATGGATCCAAAATTTTCTCTTGGTTTTCTGAATGAATTTGCAAAACAAATTGCTGATGTTCATATCTAGGAACTTTTTCTATTTGACTCCCCAGAGTTGGAGTCCTGTGCTGCCATTGGGGGGGATAAATTACGCAATTTGTGTCAAAAGGGGCGGGGATTAATTGTCACTGGGAGGTGGGGCTTATAAAACTAGTAAATAATAGGCTGGGGAAGGAGGAGGAGAAGGCTGGGAGTGGGAGGAACAGACTGGGAAAGAGCATAAATAGGCAGATTTTCATTGGAAACTCCCCACATCTTGAGAATAAGGCTCTGCCCCAGAGACCCATTAATACAGAGTCAAAACTGGTCTCCGGGGCAAATCCGGAGAGTTCCCAGCTGTGGTGACTCAACTGTTCTTCCACCGATTATTCCTTCAATTACCATTTCCAGCATGTTGTAATGCCTACATAAACCCTTACAAAGAAAAGACCTTTTACTTATAATGGTATGTTAATTAATATTTCTTATTAAGAAATCAGAAACCCTTGGAATATGCTATTCACCCTTCTAAAGGGATAGTAATGTTTCACAAAAACAGCAGCTCCAATTAATCATCATAGTATTTGGGTCGTGGAGAGTATTATTTCAATACTGTTAGAGTTGTAGTTCAAGAGTAATTGAATGATAAAGTATCCCCCCCTCCCGCCCCTTTTATCTAGCGTAAGCTGCCTCCCCTCAGATGTGGAATCTGGTCTTTTGACAGGACAGGTCACAGCAAGGGACAATCTTCTTACTGTGATCATAAGGAAAACCCTGCCCCCCTTAACAGGTTTTTCAGGTTTTTCCTTATGCACCCTGAAGATTGTCCCTCTCTGTGATCCATCCGGACAGTGTTGCTGCTCTGAGGTGAGCAGTGTTACATCAGTAAAAGGGACGGGAGTGGGATACTTTATCATTCAATTACTCTTGTACTACAACTCTGACAGAATTGAAATAACACTCTTCATGGCCCAAATACTATGAAGATTAATTGGAGCTGCTGTTTTTGTGAAACATTACTATCCCTTTAAATTTGAATAGGAGTATATCACAATGTTGCTCTGCAATGTGTTGTGTTACCCTCTGGCCCTTAAATGGTTAAACTGTTTTCCTTTTGTTTTATTTCTATATAAATGAATGTATCATATAACGAGCCAGAACTCTGCAATGTAATATTAACCCTTTCAGTGCCAGAGGGGTACTCAACGCATTGCTCTGCAATGTGTTGCGTGCCCCTCTGGCCCTAAAAAGGTTAAGGCTGATGCATTAAGATAAAAGAAGAGCAACTCAGGAGCAAGCCAACTGCATTTTAGGCGGAAAATAATAACTGCCATTGATTTAAACTGGGCTTTTAACCTATGGAGTGCTCCGACACATTGAGATGACATATTTTTGATTGGTAATTTAGTCTATTTTCAGGAAATCTTTGCTTTGTATACACTTACTGATTGATTTTTAGGGTAGTTTTACCATGTAACCAATGGAATGTGCATTTTTAGTTCCTAAAGTTGAAATTACCCTTTTGCACTCCTGGTAATTAGGGGTAAGCGCAGGCCATGCAGGTAATTAAAATGATACATTTTTTATATTTTTGTACTCACAGGATTCAGTGCTCTTAAAACGAAAATGAACATTTCTCAACTCACATAAATGTTTTTTGATATATAATGTATGGTATTAGCAAAATAAGTACCATAAAATCTCAGGTATAATACGCACCTGTGTATAATACGCAGGTGTATATTATACCTGGGACTATAGGGGAAAACTAGAGTGCCTATGTACAATACACACCCTTGTTTTCCCCCTTACTAAAAAAAAATGTATGGCTAGCAGATACCTTCTCTCCCTTCCCTGGCGCTATCCACTCTCGAAACAAGGCTTACTTTGTTCCACTGAAGTCCCCACTGAATCCAATAGAAGAGAAGGCAAATTAAAAACTTAATCTATGTAAATCTTCCCTGAGGGCACCATGCTTGCATTTGCCGCCCGCTTCCTTCAATGCACTGTCAGGACCTTCCGTCTACGGTATTGCCCTGTGAGGACCTTGAGATCCTCACAGGGCATTACCATTGGCTGGAGGCAGAAGGTCCTTAAAGCCCATTGAAGGAAGTGGCTGGCAAATGCAAGCATCACTTGTTGACTCCATTCCCACTGTGTCCACGGTGGTCTGTGGTACGCTAGCCTGCTCCTCAGCACCCTGCTGCCCTTGTATCTCAGCAGCAGCAGAAATTAGAGCAGCTGCAATTTCAGCAGATTCCAAAAGCACTGTTGCTACACGATCCTATGGACAGCTCTGGTCCCGGGATCATAAATCTCCATAGGATGGTGTAGCAACAGTGCCACTGTACAATTTCAGGCCACTGTGATATTGCACCTAAAAAATTCAACTTTGAAAATTAATAACTGTTGAATGAAACACCTTTCAGCTGTGGGAGTACTCTTGTTTTACTCAGGGGGATAAACCCTACAACATATTTTTTTTTTACATTTTAAGTATTACTATCCCTTTAAACACTCTCTATACAAAATAAAACAGATAAATAAATAAAATAAATAGCTTATTGCAGGACACATCATTTACTTCAAGTGATGCATCAGAAAGAAGATGAATTTGTTCGGAAACAAACAAATATATAGTTTTCCCTACGTAACTAGAACATTACCGCAGTAATCATACCTAAATAGGGAATTCAAAAATGCTGAACAGGTATCTGGCCAGCAGGGTATAAACATTCCCCAAGCCTCTGTCACTGTAAGGGTTAATCAATGTGAATATTACAGTTTGTATTTTCCCCAATTGCTCCCGGTCCTCCGAGTACAACAGCCTCATTGACCCTTCCAGGAATAAGATAATATATGAATTGAATAAGAAAGGGGCGTCAATTACCATGAGACATTACCTTGCTGTTAATTGTAATCTGTCTAACATGCAACTGAATGAGCTGTAAGTGGTATGAAAAAGGCAATAAGCAAGCACCAATTAGCAGCATAATTTGACTCCTGCTGGGCTAGTCAATAATACAGCATTGATGAGCTCATTTTCTCTTCATTGGAATAGAAGGTTTGGAGGATTGAAGGCATTACTATAATAGAGCGTGGTTTGGAAAAAGAAAGAAATAAATGGGCTGAATGGTTCGTAAAACTCCACTGAGACTTACGCATTCTGTTCCAGAACTGCTCATCCTTAGTGTCCTGAATACAGCCCATTGTGCACTGATTACTATAGTAAGTGCACATAAAGTCATACCTCCCAATTGTCCCTCTTTGGGAGATATTAGTGGTCTGTACATCCCAAGTGTCCCTCTTTAGGAGATGTTAGGAATCCATACCTCCCACCTGTCCCTCTTTAGGAGATATTAGGGGTCCATACCTCCCAAGTGTCCCTCTTTAGGAGATATTAGGGGTCCATTCCTCCCAAGTGTCCCTCTTTAGGCCATATTATGGTCCATACCTCCCAAGTATCATTCTTTAAGAGATATTAGGGCTCTTTCCTCGCAAGTGTCCCTCTTTAGGAGATATTAGGGCTCCATACATCCCAAGTGTGCATCTTTAAGAGAGACAGTCCCTCTTTGAGATCCAACTTTCTCTGTCCCTCTTTTCCACCCTGTGTATCACCCTGGTGTCCCTGTGTTTAGGAGATTAGACTGTGTGGTGTGTTTAGAAGTATATCACCCTGGTGTCCCTGTGTTTAGGAGATCAGACTGTGTGGTGTATATATAAGTGTATCACCCTGGTGTCCTTGTGTTTAGGAGATCAGACTGTGTGGTGTATATATAAGTGTATCACCCTGGTGTCCTTGTGTTTAGGAGATCAGACTGTGTGGTGTGTATAGAAGTGTATCACCCTGGTGTCCCTGTGTTTAGGAGATCAGACTGTGTGGTGTGTATATAAGTGTATCACCCCTGGTGTCCTTGTGTTTAGGAGATCAGACTGTGTGGTGTGTATAGAAGTGTATCACCCTGGTGTCGCTGTGTTTAGGAGATCAGACTGTGTGGTGTGTATATAAGTGTATCACCCTGATGTCCCTGTGTTTAGTAGATCAGACTGTGTGGTGTGTATAGAAGTGTATCACCCTGGTGTCCCTGTGTTTAGGAGATCAGACTGTGTGGTGTGTATAGAAGTGTATCACCCTGGTGTCCCTGTGTTTAGTAGGTCAGACTGTGTGACGTGTATATAAGTGTATCACCCTGGTGTCCCTGTGTTTGGGAGATCAGACTGTGTGGTGTGTATATAAGTGTATCACCCTGGTGTCCCTGTGTTTAGGAGATCAGACTGTATGGTATGTATATAAGTGTATTACCCTGGTGTCCCTGTGTTTAGGAGATCAGACAGTGTGGTGTGTATAGAAGTGTAACACCCTGGTGTCCCTGTGTTTAGGAGATCAGACTGTGTGGTGTGTATATAAGTGTATCACCCTGATGTCCCTGTGTTTAGGAGATCAGACTGCGTGATGTGTATATAAGTGTATAACCCCGGTGTCCCTGTGTTTAGGAGATCAGACTGTGTGGTGTGTATAAGTGTATCACCCTGGTGTCCCTGTGTTTAGGCGATGAGACTGTATGGTGTGTATAGAAGTGTAGCACCCTGGTGTCCTTGTGTTTAGGAGATCAGACTGTGTGGTGTGTATATAAGTGTATCACCATGGTGTCCCTGTGTTTAGGAGATCAGACTGTGTGGTGTGTATATAAGTGTATCACCCTGGTGTCCCTGTGTTTAGGAGATCAGACTGTGTGGTGTGTGTATAGAAGTGTATCACCCTGGTGTCCCTGTGTTTAGGAGATCAGGCTGTGTGGGGTGTATATAAGTGTATCACATTGCTCCACAGGAATAAAACTCACATTAATGTTTGTATAAACTTCATTATATGTGTGTTTATAAATTAGTCTGTGTAAATAAAATATTTTGGTCTTGTGCTGAACCATTAATTCACTTCCACAAAGAGGTGTCAATAGGTCATGAAATAACCTAAAAGTTCTCGATAATACCCCCTCCAACGACTCCACCTAAAACACAAGTGTCTCTCTGACCATTTGAAAGGCAGGAGTGCCTGTAAGTCTGGCTGGGAAATAAACATATTGATACTGGTAGTAAACCTATACAGATGAGAAAGCTTTTTTTTTTAATTATTATTCATTTTAATTAAAAGTTTTTTATTTCAAATACCTTCTGAGAGATAAGACTTATATCGTTCTTCATGTTTTTTTAATGCCTACAAAATAAAATAAAGATAAAACGAAGTATTACTATCCCTTTAAGCCTGGTCAACATTTTGGCCACTTCTTGGGCCTTTATCAAGATCTTGACCGGGTGGTAATTAGTATCTAAGAGCATAGGACGAGTGCACTCCAAACAATACAATTGTATACACTATATATATATATATATATATATATATATATATATATATATATATATATATCGTAATCATGAAGAAACGGCAGCACTCACAGGGCTTGATGTGAAATCACAAAATGTGCTCTTTATTAACCATGTAAAATTCTAAGGGTTCCTGATTCTCTGTCTGCCCTGTCCCGGAGCAGAAGGGGGCAGAGATCGGTGGCAAGCAGTGGATATAGGGTGCCGATTTTCCCAGGAATGGGCAAAGACCCTGACCACTCCTGTGAGACTCACCGCTGCATCGATCCAGTGGGTCCCTGAACTTTATGGCGGACCCAATCCTGCAGACAATGCAGTGCACCATCGCTAATCCTATATAATAACTCGCTAAAATGTGTGTAACGCTGCAGTCATGTACAGTAGAGACTGCCCGCTGCATTGCGCATGACTATCCCGTGACCGTCTGACAGTGACACTGTGGCCCGTGTAACAGGCTCTTCAACTAGTTACAAATAAATGACTAACACAATATATATGCAGCTTTTATTTTAATATGGCGATGGGTCCACTTTAACCGTTTGAGCTCCAGAGGGGTCTCCAATGCATTGCAAAGCAATACATTGGTGATCTCCATGGCACTCAAAGGGTCAACCCCTTGAATGCTAAAGTGATCTCATAATGCTCTTCTATTCCGTGCATTCGGGCCTCATGTACAACAGCAATTTGAACCGCATCCACTTTGTCTGTAACTGTCATATTGACTCTCGGCTGATGGCAGATAAATCTTGGGAAAAGAATGTTCTTAGAGAACAAGGCTCTAGGGACTGAGATTTTGATGAGTCCAAGAAACTGTAACAGTTGGATGACTTATTTAGAGATGATCTGCAGGCCTTGTAATTCACAGCAAGTGCTTAAACAAATGTTACATGACCAAATTGAATTGTAGCTGTGTATTTTGTATTCTAAACTAATTATAGGAGCTGGATAATGAGCATGTTATTTTTTAACCTTTTTGTTGCTAGGGATGCTGTCCAAGAGAATAAGAAAATTATATTTACATAGATTGGACCATAGTTAAACACCCCCTGTCCTCTTGCATACAATGAAACACAAGACTCAACGGTCTGTTTGTACGATTACACCAGCGCAGGTTGTTTGTACAATTCCACCAGCGCAGGTTGTTTGTACAATTCCACCAGCGCAGGTTGTTTGTACAATTCCACCAGCGCAGGTTGTTTGTACAATTCCACCAGTGGAGGTTGATTGTCCGATTACACCAGTGCAGGGTGTTTGTACGATTACACCAGTGCAGGGTGTTTGTACGATTACACCAGTGGAGGTTGTTTGTACGATTACACCAGTGGAGGTTGTTTGCACTATTACACCAGTGGAGGTTGTTTGTACAATTACACCAGTGCAGGGTGTTTGTACGATTACACCAGTGCTGGTTGATTGTCCGATTACACCAGTGCAGGGTGTTTGTACGATTACACCAGTGCAGGTTGTTTGTACGATTACACCAGTGGAGGTTGTTTGTACGATTACAACAGTGCAGGTTGTTTGTACGATTACACCAGTGCAGGTTGTTTGTACGATTACACCAGTGGAGGTTGTTTGTACGATTACAACAGTGCAGGTTGTTTGTACGATTACACCAGTGCAGGCTGTTTGTACTATTACACCAGTACAGGTTGTTTGTACGATTACACCAGTGCAGGGTGTTTGTACGATTACACCAGTGCAGGTTGTTTGTACGATTACACCAGTGCAGGTTGTTTGTACGATTACACCAGTGGAGGTTGTTTGTATGATTACACCAGTGCAGGGTGTTTGTACGATTACACCAGTGGAGGTTGTTTGTACGATTACACCAGTGCAGGTTGTTTGTACGATTACACCAGTGGAGGTTGTTTGTATGATTACACCAGTGCAGGGTGTTTGTACGATTACACCAGTGGAGGTTGTTGTACGATTACACCAGTGCAGGGTGTTTGTACGATTACACCAGTGGAGGTTGTTTGTATGATTACACCAGTGCAGGGTGTTTGTACAATTACACCAGTGGAGGTTGTTTGTACGATTACAACAGTGCAGGGTGTTTGTACGATTACACCAGTGGAGGTTGTTTGTACGATTACACCAGTGCAGGTTGTTTGTACGATTACACCAGTGGAGGTTGTTTGTATGATTACACCAGTGCAGGGTGTTTGTACGATTACACCAGTGGAGGTTGTTTGTACGATTACACCAGTGCAGGGTGTTTGTACGATTACACCAGTGGAGGTTGTTTGTATGATTACACCAGTGCAGGGTGT
This sequence comes from Rhinophrynus dorsalis, assembly GCA_037306005.1. Lineage (NCBI taxonomy): Eukaryota > Metazoa > Chordata > Amphibia > Anura > Rhinophrynidae > Rhinophrynus > Rhinophrynus dorsalis. Next base: position 384,456,539 of record CM074724.1, read on the forward strand.
TTGTACAATTACACCAGTGGAGGTTGTTTGTACGATTACAACAGTGCAGGGTGTTTGCACTATTACACCAGTGCAGGGTGTTTGTACGATTACTCCAGTGGAGGTTGTTTGTACGATTACACCAGTGGAGGTTGTTTGTACGATTACACCAGTGCAGGTTGTTTGTATGATTACACCAGTGGAGGTTGTTTGTACGATTACACCAGTGCAGGTTGTTTGTACGATTACACCAGTGCAGGTTGTTTGTACGATTACACCAGTGCAGGTTGATTGTATGATTACAACAGTGCAGGTTGTTTGTACGATTACACCAGTGCAGGTTGTTTGTACGATTACACCAGTGCAGGGTGTTTGTACGATTACACCAGTGGAGGTTGTTTGTACGATTACACCAGTGCAGGTTGTTTGTACGATTACACCAGTGGAGGTTGTTTGTATGATTACACCAGTGCAGGGTGTTTGTACGATTACACCAGTGGAGGTTGTTTGTACGATTACACCAGTGCAGGGTGTTTGTACGATTACACCAGTGGAGGTTGTTTGTATGATTACTCCAGTGGAGGTTGTTTGTACGATTACACCAGTGCAGGTTGTTTGTACGATTACACCAGTGCAGGTTGTTTGTACGATTACACCAGTGCAGGGTGTTTGTACGATTACACCAGTGGAGGTTGTTTGTACGATTACACCAGTGCAGGTTGTTTGTACGATTACACCAGTGGAGGTTGTTTGTATGATTACACCAGTGCAGGGTGTTTGTACGATTACACCAGTGGAGGTTGTTTGTACGATTACACCAGTGCAGGGTGTTTGTACGATTACACCAGTGGAGGTTGTTTGTATGATTACACCAGTGCAGGGTGTTTGTACAATTACACCAGTGGAGGTTGTTTGTACGATTACAACAGTGCAGGTTGTTTGTACGATTACACCAGTGCAGGGTGTTTGTACGATTACTCCAGTGGAGGTTGTTTGTACGATTACACCAGTGGAGGTTGTTTGTACGATTACACCAGTGCAGGTTGTTTGTATGATTACACCAGTGGAGGTTGTTTGTACGATTACACCAGTGCAGGTTGTTTGTACGATTACACCAGTGCAGGTTGATTGTATGATTACAACAGTGCAGGTTGTTTGTACGATTACACCAGTGCAGGTTGTTTGTACGATTACACCAGTGCAGGGTGTTTGTACGATTACACCAGTGCAGGTTGTTTGTATGATTACTCCAGTGGAGGTTGTTTGTACGATTACACCAGTGCAGGTTGTTTGTACGATTACACCAGTGCAGGTTGATTGTATGATTACAACAGTGCAGGTTGTTTGTACAATTACACCAGTGCAGGTTGTTTGTACGATTACACCAGTGCAGGTTGTTTGTACGATTACACCAGTGCAGGGTGTTTGTACGATTACACCAGTGGAGGTTGTTTGTACGATTACACCAGTGCAGGTTGTTTGTACGATTACACCAGTGCAGGCTGTTTGTACTATTACACCAGTACAGGTTGTTTGTACGATTACACCAGTGCAGGTTGTTTGCACTATTACACCAGTGCAGGTTGATTGTCCGATTACACCAGTGGAGGTTGTTTGTACGATTACACCAGTGCAGGTTGTTTGTACGATTACACCAGTGCAGGTTGTTTGTCCGATTACACCAGTGCAGGTTGTTTGTACAATTACACCAGTGCAGGTTGATTGTCCGATTACACCAGTGGAGGTTGTTTGTACAATTACACCAGTGCAGGTTGTTTGTACGATTACACCAGTGCAGGTTGATTGTACGATTACACCAGTGGAGGTTGTTTGTACGATTACACCAGTGGAGGTTGTTTGCACGATGACGCCAGTACAGGTTGTTTGTACGATTACACCAGTGCAGGCTGTTTGTACGATTACACCAGTGCAGGTTGTTTGTATGATTACACCAGTGCAGGTTGTTTGTCCGGTTACACCAGTGCAGGTTGTTTGTACAATTACACCAGTGGAGGTTGTTTGTACGATTACACCAGTGCAGGTTGATTGTCCGATTACACCAGTGCAGGTTGTTTGTACAATTACACCAGTGCAGGTTGTTTGTACAATTACACCAGTGGAGGTTGTTTGTACGATTACACCAGTGCAGGTTGTTTGCACTATTACACCAGTGGAGGTTGTTTGTAGATTACACCAGTGCTGGTTGATTGTACGATTACACCAGTGGAGGTTGTTTGTCCGATTACACCAGTGCAGGTTGTTTGTACGATTACACCAGTGCAGGTTGTTTGCACTATTACACCAGTGGAGGTTGTTTGTACGATTACACCAGTGGAGGTTGTTTGTACGATTACACCAGTGCAGGTTGTTTGCACTATTACACCAGTGCAGGGTGTTTGTACGATTACACCAGTGGAGGTTGTTTGTACGATTACACCAGTGCAGGTTGTTTGCACTATTACACCAGTGGAGGTTGTTTGTAGATTACACCAGTGGAGGTTGTTTGTCTGATTACACCAGTGCAGGTTGTTTGTACGATTACACCAGTGGAGGTTGTTTGTACGATTACACCAGTGCAGGTTGTTTGCACTATTACAACAGTGGAGGTTGTTTGTACGATGACACCAGTACAGGTTGTTTGTACGATTACACCAGTGCAGGTTGTTTGTACGATTACACCAGTGGAGGTTGTTTGTACGATTACACCAGTGCAGGCTGTTTGTACTATTACACCAGTGCAGGTTGTTTGTACGATTAAACCAGTGCAGGTTGTTTGCACTATTACAACAGTGGAGGTTGTTTGTACGATGACACCAGTACAGGTTGTTTGTACGATTACACCAGTGCAGGTTGTTTGTACGATTACACCAGTGGAGGTTGTTTGTACGATTACACCAGTGCAGGCTGTTTGTACTATTACACCAGTGCAGGTTGTTTGTACGATTAAACCAGTGCAGGTTGTTTGCACTATTACAACAGTGGAGGTTGTTTGTACGATGACACCAGTACAGGTTGTTTGTACGATGACGCCAGTGCAGGTTGTTTGCACTATTACACCAGTGCAGGCTGTTTGTACGATTACACCAGTGCAGGTTGTTTGTCCGATTACACCAGTGCAGGTTGTTTGTACAATTACACCAGTGCAGGTTGATTGTCCGATTACACCAGTGCAGGTTGTTTGTACAATTACACCAGTGGAGGTTGTTTGTACGATTACACCAGTGCAGGTTGTTTGCACTATTACACCAGTGGAGGTTGTTTGTAGATTACACCAGTGGAGGTTGTTTGTCTGATTACACCAGTGCAGGTTGTTTGCACTATTACACCAGTGGAGGTTGTTTGCCCTATTACACCAGTGCAGGTTGTTTTCCCTATTACACCAGTGCAGGGTGTTTGTACGATTACACCAGTGCTGGTTGATTGTCTGATTACACCAGTGGAGGTTGTTTGTCCGATTACACCAGTGCAGGTTGTTTGTACGATTACACCAGTGCTGGTTGTTTGTACGATTAGACCAGTGCAGGTTGTTTGTACAATTACACCAGTGCAGGCTGTTTGTACGATTAGACCAGTGCAGGTTGTTTGTACGATTACACCAGTGCTGTTTGTTTGTACGATTACACCAGTGCAGGTTGATTGTATGATTACACCAGTGCAGGTTTTTGTACGATTACACCAGTGGAGGTTGTTTGTCTGATTACACCAGTGCAGGTTGATTGTACGATTAAACCAGTGGAGGTTGTTTGTACGATTAGACCAGTGTAGGTTGTTTGTACGATTACACCAGTGCAGGTTGTTTGTACAATTACACCAGTGGAGGTTGTTTGTACGATTACACCAGTGCAGTTTGTTTGTACGATTACACCAGTGCAGGTTGTTTGCACTATTAAACCAGTGGATGTTGTTTGTACGATTACACCAGTGGAGGTTGTTTGTCCGATTACACCAGTGCTGGTTGATTGTACGATTACACCAGTGCAGGTTGTTTGTACGATTACGCCAGTGCAGGTTGTTTGTACGATTACACCAGTGCAAGTTGTTTGTACAATTACACCAGTGCAGGCTGTTTGTACGATTACACCAGTGCAGGTTGTTTGTACAATTACACCAGTGCAGGCTGTTTGTACGATTACACCAGTGCAGGTTGTTTGTACGATTACACCAGTGGTGGTTGTTTGTCCGATTACACCAGTGCAGGTTGATTGTACGATTACACCAGTGCAGGTTGTTTGTACGATTACACCAGTGGTGGTTGTTTGTCCGATTACACCAGTGCAGGTTGATTGTACGATTACACCAGTGCAGGTTGTTTGTACGATTACACCAGTGGTGGTTGTTTGTCCGATTACACCAGTGCAGGGTGTTTGTACGATTACACCAGTGCAGGTTGTTTGTACGATTACACCAGTGGAGGCTGTTTGTATGATTACACCAGTGCAGGTTGTTTGTCCGATTACACCAGTGGAGGTTGTTTGCACTATTATAGCAGTGCAGGTTGATTGTCCGATTACACCAGTGGAGGTTGTTTGTACGATTACACCAGTGCAGGTTGATTGTCCGATTACACCAGTGCAGGTTGTTTGTACGATTACACCAGTGGAGGTTGTTTGCACTATTATAGCAGTGCAGGTTGATTGTCCGATTACACCAGTGGAGGTTGTTTGTACGATTACACCAGTGCAGGTTGATTGTCCGATTACACCAGTGCAGGTTGTTTGTACAATTACACCAGTGGAGGTTGTTTGTACGATTACACCAGTGCAGTTTGTTTGTACGATTACACCAGTGCAGGTTGTTTGCACTATTACACCAGTGGAAGTTGTTTGTACGATTACACCAGTGCAGGTTGTTTGCACTATTACATCAGTGCAGTGTGTTTGTACGATTACACCAGTGGAGGTTGTTTGTCCGATTACACCAGTGCTGGTTGATTGTCTGATTACACCAGTGGAGGTTGTTTGTACGATTACACCAGTGCAAGTTGTTTGTACGATTACACCAGTGCAGGTTGTTTGTACGATTAGACCACTGCAGGTTGTTTGTACAATTACACCAGTGCAGGCTGTTTGTACGGTTAGACCAGTGCTGGTTGTTTGTACGATTACACCAGTGCTGTTTGTTTGCACGATTACTCCAGTGCAGGTTGATTGTACGATTACACCAGTGCAGGTTTTTGTACGATTACACCAGTGCAGGTTGTTTGTCTGATTACACCAGTGCAGGTTGTTTGTCCGATTACACCAGTGCAGGTTGTTTGTACGATTACACCAGTGCAGGGTGTTTGTACGATTACACCAGTGCAGGTTGTTTGTCCGATTACACCAGTGCAGGTTGTTTGTACGATTACGCCAGTGCAGGTTGTTTGTACAATTACACCAGTGCAGGCTGCTTGTACGATTACACCAGTGCAGGCTGTTTGTACGATTACACCAGTGCAGGTTGTTTGTACGATTACACCAGTGCAGGTTGATTGTACGATTACACCAGTGCAGGTTGTTTGTACGATTACACCAGTGGTGGTTGTTTGTCCGATTACACCAGTGCAGGTTGATTGTCCGATTACACCAGTGCAGGGTGTTTGTACGATTACACCAGTGGTGGTTGTTTGTCCGATTACACCAGTGCAGGTTGATTGTCCGATTACACCAGTGCAGGGTGTTTGTACGATTACACCAGTGCAGGTTGTTTGTACGATTACACCAGTGGAGGCTGTTTGTATGATTACACCAGTGCAGGTTGTTTTTACAATTACACCAGTGAAGGGTGTTTGTACGATTACACCAGTGCAGGTTGATTGTCCGATTACACCAGTGGAGGTTCTTTGTACGATTACACCAGTGCAGGTTGTTTGCACTATTACACCAGTGCAGGTTGTTTGTACGATTACACCAGTGGAGGCTGTTTGTATGATTACACCAGTGCAGGTTGTTTGTACGATTACACCAGTGCAGGGTGTTTGTACGATTACACCAGTGCAGGTTGTTTGTACGATTACACCAGTGCTGTTTGTTTGTACGATTACACCAGTGCAGGTTTTTGTACGGTTACACCAGTGCAGGTTGATTGTCCGATTACACCAGTGCAGGTTCTTTGTACGATTACACCAGTAGAGGTTGATTGTACGATTACACCGGTGGAGGTTGTTTGTACGATTACACCAGTGCAGGTTGTTTGAACTATTACAACAGTGGAGGTTGTTTGTACGATTACACCAGTGCAGGTTGTTTGTACGATTACACCAGTGCAGGTTGTGCTCTACATGTAGCGGTTCTCATTAACTTACTTTTTTTTTCAGAGCACCCCTAACATATAAACTATATTTTTTGGGGCAATACTAACATTTTATATGTCATTTCTCAAAGGCGATACGAAGGATACAAATAATGTACAGTAATTCTTAGGTCTCGCCATCCGAATAACAAAAACAATCACTCTGTGCATAAAAATGACTATAAATACACAGATGAAACTCAATATTGATATTTTTGTTGAATATCTTTATAGAAAACAATGGGCACCTTAACCCGTTAATGACACATGACGTGCCAGGATCGTCACAGCTGTCCAAGTGTTAAAGAAGCAGTAACCATATAGATCCACCAAGATCAAAATAAAGTACTAACCATCTTGGTCGATCTATACGGTCACTTTTTCTACATCAATGCACTCTTTGTGTTTTATTTTTAACATGTTAAGTTTATGTAGAACACATGTATTAAATGTTGGTTTCACTTGTGTGATGGCGGACACGGATGGGTTAACTGGTAGGTGAACCTTTACAATTGGAGGAAGTTTTGAATTATGAGCAATAATTTATTGGTTGGTTTGAATCTTTCTTTTTGTGCCGTAATTGGATCATCATTGTGGTTGGTACTAGCTATCAGCTCGATATAAAAAGTAGTGTTGCATGATTAATGCATCCTATGACTTCAAGCAAGAAACGCGTTAAGTGTGGTGTAGCTGTGATATTATTTAAATATAGCAGGACGGCTATAAGACATTTGCTGTCAATATTTTTAACAATATGGAATAAAAGAGCTTCTTTTTCACCAAAGTGTTAAAGGGATAGTAATGTTTCATAATAAAAGCAGCTCTAATTAATCATCATAGTATTTGGACTTTGGAGAGTGTTATTTCAATTCGTTCAGAGTTGTAGTTCAAGAGTAATTCAATGATAAAGTATCCCCTCCCGCCCCTTTTACTGATGTAACACTGCTCAGCCAGATCAGAAGGGAGGCGCCCAGGTAGACTGCAGAGAGGGACAATCTTCAATTAAGATAAGGGAAAAACCTGAAAAACTTGTCAAGGGGGGCAGGGATTTCATTGTTCTCATAGGAAGAAGTTTGTCCCCTGCTGTTATCTGTCTGGTCTATGGACTGCATTCCACATCTGAGAAGAGATGGCTTACACTAGGTAAAAGGGGCGGGAGGGGAAACTTTGCTTGAGAATATCTCTCAAACCATAAAGGTTTGAGAGATAAGATTTATATCGTTCTTCATGTTTTTTAATGCCTACAAAATAAAATAAAGATAAAATGAAGTATTACTATCCCTTTAACCCCTAGAGTGCCAGCTACTTACGCCGTACGAGTGGACACAGCTGTACCTGCTGTGCCACGCTCGTACGGCGTAAGAGAGAAATGCGGTCACTGCATGAGCCGGTATAACCGGCATGCAGTGGCCGCATTAAAAAAAAAAAAAGCCCCTGGCACTCATGGGGAGGCATGAGGATCACTCCTCATGCCTCCCCAGTTATTGATCTCCCAGCCGATCGGGCTGGGAGATCAATACACACAAAGGAGAAACAAAGTTTCTCCTTCCCCTTCTCTCCTACCCGAACTTCCGGGTAGGAGTGGGCGGGACCGGGGGAATCCTCCAAACGTCATCGGTGACATGGTCACCGATGACGTTAGGGAAGTTTCCCCGATCCTGTTCACTCCTACCGGTGGTAGGAGTGAAGGGCAGGAGAGCTCTTGCTCTCCTGCGGTCGCACCATTGATCTCCCAGCCTATCGGCTGGGAGATCAATGACTGGGGAGACACCAGGAGGGGTCCTGATGTCCCCCACGAGGTCTGAAATGTCTTAAAAAAAAAAAAAAAAAAAAAATAATAAAATTAAAGTAACCCTGTGAGTGCCACAGGGTCCCAGCACATTGCTTTGCAATGTGCTGGAGACCCCTGTTGCACTCACAGGGTCTATTCTTTGGGGGGGATTTTTTTTTTTTTTTAAGACCTCATTGGGGGGATCAGGGGGGATCCTGATGCCCCTCAATGAGGTCTATAATTAGAAAAAAAAAAAAAAAAATTTAACCCTGTGTGTGCCACAGGTGGGGGTCCAATGCACCCCCCCCCTCCTGTGGCACACACAGGGCTTTTATCATTATTTTGTTACCAGAGATTGTTGGGGGGCCATCAGGATTGCTCCTGATGGCCCCCCAACAAGCTCTGATTACAAAGTAATGATAAAAAAAAATTAACCCTCTGAGTGCCACAACGGTCCAATGCATTGCTTTGCAATGCGCTGGAGACCCCGGTGGCACTCACAGGGACACTTTTTTTGATAACTTTTTTTTTTTTTTTGTAAGACCTCATTGGGGGGATCAGGGGGCTTTGTATACCCCTCAATGAGGTCTATAATAAAAAAAAGTAAAAAAAAAAAAATTTAACCCTGTGTGTGCCACGGGGGGGGGGGCAATGCAGCCCCCCTTCTGCGGCACACACAGGGCTTTTATCATTACTTTGTTATCAGAGATTGTTGGGGGGGGGTCATCAGGATTGGTCCTGATGGCCCCCCAACAAGCTCTGATTACCAAGTAATGATAGAAAAAAAATTAACCCTCTGAGTGCCACAAGGATCCAATGCATTGCTTTGCAATGCGCTGGAGACCCTTGTGGCACTCACAGGGTCACTCCGTTTGTGGACATATATATTTTTTTTTACTAAGACCTCATTGGGGAGGGATCAGGGGGTCCTGATGCCCCTCAATGAGGTATATAATAAAAAAAAATAAATTAAAAAAAATTTAACCCTGTGTGTGCCACTGGGATAGGGGTTCAATGCAGACCCCCTTCCTGTGGCACACACACAGGACTTTTTATCATTACTTTGTGATCAGAGCTTGTTTGGTGGCCATCTGAATACAAAGTAACGATAAAAAAATTAACCCTTTGTGTGCTACAGGGGCCCAATGCATTGCTTTGCAATCCACCGGACACCCCTGTGGCACCCAAAGGATTATTTTGTTTTCCCCTTTTATTTTTTATTTAGACCTCATTGTATGGGTTCTGATGCCCCCAACGAGGTCTACACAAAAATATTGGGGGAAAAGCTCCAAAAAATGCACGTGCCACAGGGGGGGGTCTGACGCAGTGCTTTGCAATACGTTGGACCCCCTGTAACACACACACACACACACACACTTTTTTTTTTTTATTATTCTGTTTTTAGACCTGGATGGGGGACACCAGGAATGTTCCTGACACCGCCTCCCTAACGAGGTATGAATACAAAATAATAATTAAAAAAAAACAACTCTTTGTGTGCAACAGAGGGTCCAACGCATTGCTTTGCAGTGCATTGGGCATCCTTGTGGCATGCACAAAAAATGCCTCCGATTCCCCCCCCACACATACACATGTACCGTATTCCCCTGCCTGGTTCCACAGCCAACTGGCAGTCCCATTCCCCAGCCTGACCCCCAGCCTGTTTCCACTGCCTATTGGTAGACTCAAAGTACCAGTATGCACTAGATTCAGGCTGGGAATCAAACTTTGTATGAGGGGGACATACAGTGCACACTGGTAGTCACAGATCTCCCATACACACTCTCAGACACTGCCCCACCATCTCCACCATCCTTGCTCCTCTGCTCATACCCACACACACTGCCTAATCCCTCACCCTCCCACACTGTTACACTGGTAGTCACAGGTCCGCACGTACACTGGCTGACGCCCTAGCTTCTTTCATCTGTTAGCCATAAAATCACACATACACTGTTTGCTTTCCCATTCCTATTTCACTGGTAGCTACATTCCTGTCACTCAAATTGGTATGTCAACCCACAGCAGTTGAGTACCATTTTTCTTAGGCTGGCAAGAAGTCCTCCTAGGAAATCCCACGCCATTGAACCATTTTAGTATCTTTGAAGTGACTGAAGTGTAAAAGAAATGTTTGTTTGTTTTCCTGTAGCACCACATTCTGGAAATAGTTGTGCCAACTAACTTAGGGGTAAAAAGGCAAGTGACCCCTCATTAGATGCGGCATGTTGTCTTCTTTCCAAAATGGTATAGTTTATCTACCTTTTCTTCACTTCTGAAGGTGTTATAGCCATTTTCGTAGAGGCAAGTCAGGTTTGAGAAAATGCTAGAAACATCAGTTTGTAGTAGGTGTAGTTTTCTACTTCTAGCACTCCCTAAGGTAGTTCAGCTCATACCAATGGGGTGTCGTTTGACTCCTAAGAGATTTAGCTAACGAATGCAGTTGAAAATTCCATGGTTTTCACAGAGCTCCATACATTTGAAGGGGCAGAAATGTAAGAAAATGCCTTTTTTTTCATTAGCGCCACCTCCTGGAAGCATTTGTGCATGCCAGCCTTTGGGTATGAAGGCAAGTGACCCCTCATTAGATGCGTCAGGTTGTTTTCTTTCCAAAATGGCATTGTTTTCTACCTTTCCTGCATATCTATTATGGTTATAACCATTTTAGTGCAAGAAGATAATTTAAGAAACAAAAGTGTCAGGTTTACGTACGTGTTCCTAGCACCCACATATTGTATGTTAAGCCACACAAATGGGCTACCATTTTTCTCATGTTGGTAGCAGGTACTGAATACAGCAGGAAATGTTATGGTTTTCAAAGATTTTAGTATCTTTGAAGTGGTGGAAATGTAAAAAAAACATGTATTTATTCCCATAGCGCCACCTTTTGGAAATATTTGTGCACTTCAGCCCAGGGGTAGAAAGGCAAGTGACCCCTCATTTGATGCGGGAGAATGTCTACTTTCCAAAATGGTATACCTTTTATACCTTTCCATCATTTCTCTAACAGTTATAAACATTTTAGTACAAGCAGCCATTTTCGAAGAAGCAAACAGGTAGGTGTAGTTATGCTTTTCTGGCACCCCTAAGGTATGTCGATTCATTCCAATGGGGTGTCATTTTTCTCCTAAGAGCACTAGCTAATGAATACAGTTGGAAATTCCATGGTTTTCACAGATTTCCATACAGATGAAGGGGCAGAAATGTAAGAAAATGCCATTTTTTTCCTATAGTGCCACCTTCTGGAAGCATTTGGGCACAACAGGCTTGGGGTAAGAAGGCAATTCACCCCTCATTAGATGCGGCAGGTTGTCTTCTTTCAAAAATGGTATGGTTTGTGTAGCCTTTCTTCACTTCTCTAGTTGTTATAACCATTTTTGTACAGACAAGTAATGTTTGAGAAAATGTTAGAAAAATTAGTGGTTGCAATAGGTGTAGTTTGGTACTTGTAGCGCCCACTAAGGTAGGGGAACTCATACCAATGAGGTGTCATTTTTCTGCTAAGAGCACTAGCTAATGAATACAGTTGGAAATTCCATGGTTTTCACAGATTTCCATACAGATGAAGGGGCAGAAATGTAAGAAAATGCAATTTTTTTCCTATAGTGCCACCTTCTGGAACCATTTGGGCACAACAGGCTTGGGGTAAGAAGGCAATTCACCCCTCATTAGATGCGCCAGGTTGTCTTCTTTCAAAAATGGTATGGTTTGTTTAGCCTTTCTTCACTTCTCTAGTTGTTATAACCATTTTTGTACAGACAAGTAATGTTTGAGAAAATGTTAGAAAAATTAGTGGTTGCAATAGGTGTAGTTTGGTACTTGTAGCGCCCACTAAGGTAGGGGAACTCATACCAATGAGGTGTCATTTTTCTCCTAAGAGCACTAGCTAATGAATACAGTTGGAAATTCCATGGTTTTCACAGATTTCCATACAGATGAAGGGGCAGAAATGTAAGAAAATGCCATTTTTTTCCTATAGTGCCACCTTCTGGAAGCATTTGGGCACAACAGGCTTGGGGTAAGAAGGCAATTCACCCCTCATTAGATGCGGCAGGTTGTCTTCTTTCAAAAATGGTATGGTTTGTGTAGCCTTTCTTCACTTCTCTAGTTGTTATAACCATTTTTGTACAGACAAGTAATGTTTGAGAAAATGTTAGAAAAATTAGTGGTTGCAATAGGTGTAGTTTGGTACTTGTAGCGCCCACTAAGGTAGGGGAACTCATACCAATGAGGTGTCATTTTTCTCCTAAGAGCACTAGCTAATGAATACAGTTGGAAAGTCCATGGTTTTCACAGATTTCCATACAGATGAAGGGGCAGAAATGTAAGAAAATGCAATTTTTTTCCTATAGTGCCACCTTCTGGAAGCATTTGGGCACAACAGGCTTTGGGTAAGAAGGCAATTCACCCCTCATTAGATGCGGCAGGTTGTCTTCTTTCCAAAATGGTATGGTTTGTGTAGCCTTTCTTTACTTCTCTAGTTGTTATAACCATTTTTGTATAGACAAGTAATGTTTGAAAAAATGTTAGAAAATTTAGAGGTTGTAGTAGGTGTCTTTTTGCACTTCTAGCATCCCCTGTGGTAGGTGAACCCATACCAATGGGGTGTCATTTTTCTCCCAAGAGTACTAGCTAATCAATATAGTTGTAAATTCCATGGTTTTCCCAGATTTCAGTACTGTTGAAGTGGCAGAAATGTAAGAAAATGCCATTTTTTTCCTATAGTGCCACCTTCTGGAAGCATTTGGGCACAACAGGCTTGGGGTAAGAAGGCAATTCACCCCTCATTAGATGCGGCAGGTTGTCTTCTTTCCAAAATGGTATGGTTTGTGTAGCCTTTCTTTAATTCTCTAGTTGTTATAACTAGTGTTGAGCGAGCATGCTCGGCCGATGCTCGGATCGGCTCGAGCATCGCTCTGCTCGGCACATGGCGGTACTCGTACGAGTACCGCATGTGCTCGCCCGCCATGTTCGGGTCTCCTCCCCGCACGTTTTGCGGCTGCTGCGCAGCCAATAAACGTGCAGGGAGGCTCTGACATCGGTGTAATGCCAGCAGCCATGTTGGCTGCTGGCATTACACTGATTGGCTGGCCAGAACCCGTGGTCGGGTGCTGTATAGCACCTGACCATCGAGTTCGGCTCAGTCTTAGCCAGGGAGAGCTGAGGATAGGAAGGGAAAGGCAGTGTAGGGAAGAAAAAAACCAAAATTGTGAAAAAAAAGAACCAAAAGTCCTTTTTAGGACTACTGTGTGTGGGGGCAGCAGGTTATTTTGTGTGGGGGGAAAAAAACAAAAAAAAAAAAAAAAAAAATATTCTGTTTAGTGTGAAAAGTTGCAGATTAGAGCACATTCTGTTTAGTGTGCACAGTTGCAGATTAGAGCACATTCTGTTTAGTGTGCAAAGTTGCAGATTAGAGCACATTCTGTTTAGTGTGCAAAGTTGCAGATTAGAGCACATTCTGTTTAGTGTGCAAAGTTGCAGATTAGAGCACATTCTGTTAAGTCTTCAAACTAAAATATCAAAGTCACATATTCCATTCAGTGTGCGTCGCCGCAGTTTAGCAGCACATTCTGTGTACTGTGCAGAGTTGCAGAATAGGAAGAAATACTGTTAAGTCTTCAAACTAAAATATCAAAGTCACATATTCCATTCAGTGTGCTTCGCCGCAGTTTAGCAGCACATTCTGTGTACTGTGCAGAGTTGCAGAATAGGAAGAAATACTGTTAAGTCTTCAAACTAAAATATCAAAGTCACATATTCCATTCAGTGTGCTTCGCCGCAGTTTAGCAGCACATTCTGTGTAGTGTGCAGAGTTGCAGAATAGGAAGAAATACTGTTAAGTCTTCAAACTAAAATATCAAAGTCACATATTCCATTCAGTGTGCTTCGCCGCAGTTTAGCAGCACATTCTGTGTAGTGTGCAGAGTTGCAGAATAGGAAGAAATACTGTTAAGTCTTCAAACTAAAATATTAAAGTCACATATTCCATTCAGTGTGTGTCACCGCCGTTTAGCAGCCTATTCTGTGTACTCTGCACAGTTGCAGACTAGGAAGAAATACTGTTAAGTTTTCAAACTCAAATATTAAAGTCACATATTCCATTCAGTGTGTGTCACCGCCGTTTAGCAGCCTATTCTGTGTACTCTGCACAGTTGCAGAATAGTAAGAAATACTGTTAAGTTTTCAAACTCAAATATTAAAGTCACATATTCCATTCAGTGTGTGTCACCGCCGTTTAGCAGCCTATTCTGTGTACTCTGCACAGTTGCAGACTAGGAAGAAATACTGTTAAGTTTTCAAACTCAAATATTAAAGTCACATATTCCATTCAGTGTGTGTCACCACCGTTTAGCAGCCTATTCTGTGTACTCTGCACAGTTGCAGAATAGGAAGAAATACTGTTAAGTTTTCAAACTCAAATATTAAAGTCACATATTCCATTCAGTGTGTGTCACCGCAGTTTAGCAGCCTATTCTGTGTACTCTGCACAGTTGCAGACTAGGAAGAAATACTGTTAAGTTTTCAAACTCAAATATTAAAGTCACATTTTCCATTCAGTGTGTGTCACCGCCGTTTAGCAGCCTATTCTGTGTACTCTGCACAGTTGCAGAATAGGAAGAAATACTGTTAAGTTTTCAAACTCAAATATTAAAGTCACATATTCCATTCAGTGTGTGTCACCGCCGTTTAGCAGCCTATTCTGTGTACTCTGCACAGTTGCAGACTAGGAAGAAATACTGTTAAGTTTTCAAACTCAAATATTAAAGTCACATATTCCATTCAGTGTGTGTCACTGCCGTTTAGCAGCCTATTCTGTGTACTCTGCACAGTTGCAGACTAGGAAGAAATACTGTTAAGTTTTCAAACTCAAATATTAAAGTCACATATTCCATTCAGTGTGTGTCACCGCCGTTTAGCAGCCTATTCTGTGTACTCTGCACAGTTGCAGAATAGGAAGAAATACTGTTAAGTTTTCAAACTCAAATATTAAAGTCACATATTCCGTGTAAGATGAAGAAGGCGGGTAAAAAGGGACGGGGAAGTGGACGTGATCCTGATAGTTCAGGGCGCGGGTCAGGACGCTGAGAAACTGTGCCTGGTGCCAGAGCACAAGAAAGAAAGACATCCACCATACCTAGCTTCATGTGTAATTTTACAGGGCGTCGCAGGACATCACTCTCGAGGTCCGACCACTGCGAACAGGTGGTCGGTTGGATGACAGCTGATACTGCTTCCAGTCGGTTAAGCACCACCCTGTCTTCCACCAAGTCCACTCTCAGTAGCCAAGAGTCTGGTCAACATAATCCTCACTCTGATCATCCTTCCTCCCACCATAGACGGTCTGGTCAAAGAAGTGATCCCACACTGGGATATAGTGAGGAGCTCGTCTCATCACCAATCCTTCATTTGACCCTCTCTCCAAGCACGCTTGCAGAGGAACATGACATCTTGTGCCCTGATTCACAACCTCTAGAGGGTACCCAATCACAAGAAGATGACAGATGTGAACGGCATTTAAGGTCAAAGGAAGTAGTGGATGATGATGATGATGATGAGACACAGTTGCCATTAAATCAACCACTATTTCCGTCTCAAGACCTTGTTGAGGAGAATGTTATACAGTTGTCAATGACTGAGTATGTGGTGGGATCAAGACTTGAGGAGGATGATCAGAGTGAGGAAGTGGAGGAGGACTTGGTGGACGATGAGGTGACTGACCCCACCTGGGAAGGTGTAGAGCCGAGCGATGACAGCAGTCCTGAGGGTGAGCCATCTGCAGCACCGCAACAGGCTGGAAGAGGCAGTGGTGTGGCTACAGAAAGAAGGCGGACCGCACCAAACCGGCCCGCAAATGTTCCACGGAGCACCCCCTTGCGTAAATCTACCTTGCCAAAGGGTAGGTGTTCCGCGGTATGGCGTTTTTTTAAGGAAAGTGCGGACGACAAAAGAATTGTAGTTTGCAACCTGTGCCACACCAGAATGAGCCGAGGCATGAACACTAGAAACCTCACCACCACCAGCATGATCCGACACATGGCATCCAAGCACCGTAGTAAGTGGGAGGAACGCCTGGATCGCCCATCTGTGTCTGCAGGCCACACCACTGCCTCCTCTTCCCCTGTTTTCGGTGCCGGCCAATCGCCTGTCGAAGGCGCAGGCCCGCATACCTCCCGCCCTGCACCTGTACCATCTGAAGCACCATCAGCGACCACATCCACTTCCCTGTCCCAGCACAGCGTCCAAATGTCGTTACCCCAGGCATTTGAGCGCAAGAGAAAGTACCCAGCCACCCACCCACAGGCCATAGCACTAACCTCACACCTTTCAAAATTACTGGCCATCGAAATGCTGCCATTTAGGCTTGTGGACACTGAGTCCTTCCGCAGCCTGATGGCAGCAGCTGTCCCTCGGTACGCGGTCCCCAGCCGCCACTACTTTTCCCGGTGTGCCATCCCCGCATTACACCACCATGTGTCCCGTAACATCACCCGTGCCCTGACCAACGCAGTTACTGGAAGGTCCACTTAACGACTGACACATGGACAAGTGCTTGTGGCCAGGGACGCTACATTTCCCTGACGGCACACTGGATGAATGTCGTGGAGGCTGGGAGCGACTCGGACCCTGGGATGGCACGGATGCTACCCACGCCGAGGATTGCGGGCCCTACCTCC
>CM074724.1:384473430-384574310 GCA_037306005.1 Rhinophrynus dorsalis
TCCCAAAAAAACGGGTATATGGTTGACTCTTAATCTTCTCATCCTCCTCCTCCTCTTCATATGCCTGTGCTATAATTTTTATATAGGGCCAGCTCACCAGCGGGCCCTGTGATATAATTTTATATAGGGCCAGCTCACCAGCGGGCCCTGTTTGACAATTTTTATATAGGTCAGCTCACGAGCGGGCCTTCTTATATAATGTTTTATTGGGTCAGCTCTCTAGCGGGCCCTCTCATATAATGTTTTATAGCGTCAGCTCACTAGCGGGCCTTCGCATATAATGTTTAGGATGGTCAGCTCTGCAGCAGACCCTCACCCCATAATGTTTTAGATGGTCAGCTCAGCGCACGTTTCCCTCTTAATCATGGCCTCAGTTCAATAAAATCAAGGAAATTTTGGGAGAATTGCCTCTGCGCACGTTTCCCTCTTAATCATGGCCTCAATTCTGAAAATCAAGGAAATTTTGGGAGAATTTGCCTCTGCGCACGTTTCCCTCTTAATCATGGCCTCAATTCTGAAAATCAAGGAAATTTTTGAGAGAATTTGCCTCTGCGCACGTTTCCCTCTTAATCATGGCCTCAGTTCTGAAAATCAAGGAAATTTTTTGGGAGAATTTGCCTCTGCGCACGTTTCCCTCTTAATCATGGCCTCAGTTCTGAAAATCAAGGAAATTTTTGGGAGAATTTGCTCTGCGCACGTTTCCCTCTTAATCATGGCCTCAATTCTGAAAATCAAGGAAATTTTTGGGAGAATTGCCTCTGCGCACGTTTCCCTCTTAATCATGGCCTCAGTTCTGAAATCAAGGAAATTTTTGGGAGAATTTGCCTCTGCGCACGTTTCCCTCTTAATCATGGCCTCAATTCTGAAAATCAAGGAAATTTTTGGGAGAATTTGCCTCTGCGCACGTTTCCCTCTTAATCATGGCCTCAGTTCTGAAAATCAAGGAAATTTTTGGGAGAATTTGCCTCTGCGCACGTTTCCCTCTTAATCATGGCCTCAGTTCTGAAAATCAAGAAATTTTGGGAGAATTTGCCTCTGTGCACGTTTCCCCTCTTAATCATGGCCTCAGTTCAGAAAAATCGAGAAATTTTTGGGAGAATTTGCAGATGATATACAAGTAAATATACAGCAAATACTGTTTGGTAACAATTTTTCGCCTAAAGTCGTTTTTATTTTCCTTTTTGTGTGTTTTACGGTCAGTGTGTAAAAATGGCGTACTACGGGCGAAAGATCGTTCCCAGCAGCGATGTTGGAGTCCAAGATGCATCCAGACATCCTCCCTATGCTGTCCCTGAACCATTTCTGTGGTGTTTCCATCCTTTTCTGCCCTTTTCCTATGGACCAGGCACCCTCCCCTCATCAGAGCAGGGGGTGCCTGGTGTAATGCTCGAGTCCTCCCATTGACTTCAATGGGGCTCGGGTGCTCGGCCGAGCACTCGAGCCTCAGGGGGTGCTCGGTCAGAGCACCCGAACACCCGAGCATTGGGGTGCTCGCTCATCACTAGTTATAACCATTTTTGTATAGACAAGTAATGTTTGAGAAAATGTTAGAAAATTTAGAGGTTGTAGTAGGTGTCTTTTTGCACTTTTAGCATCCCCTGTGGTAGGTGAACCCCAAACCAATGGGGTGTAATTTTTCTCCCAAGAGCACTAGCTAATGAATACAGTTGTAAATTCAATGGTTTTCACAGATTTCAGTACAGTTGAAGGGGCAGAAATGTAAGAAAATGCCATTTTTTTCCTATAGTGCCACCTTCTGGAAGCATTGGGTACCACAGGCTTGGGGCAAGAAGGCAAGTTACCCCTCATTAGATGCGGCAGGTTGTCTACTTTTCAGAAATATATAGTTTTTATATAGTTATTCCACTGTTTTAGGGTAGTTTTACCACAAAAACCCTAGAATGTGCATTTTAGTTTATAAAGTTGAAAATGTCATTTGCGCTGCTGGTGATTAGGGCTCTGCACTAGCCTTGGACTTAGGTAAAACTATACAAATTTGGTATTTTTTTACTCGGGGGACTCTGGGCTTTTTCAAATAATTGAAACTTTTTCAATCAAGGTAAATGTTTTTGATACATAGTATGTGATTTTAGCAAAATGAGTAAATTTTCACTTTTTTTTGTCATTATGACATCATAGCTTTTTGCACGATGTAAAATTCTCTTCATGTAAGGTATCACGAGAAAGCTCAATTCGTTCTGAAAAAAACAATATATAGTTTTCCATATTTAACTAAAAATCCCCAGAGGAAATCAAGCCTAAACGGAAGGATAGCAAAAATGTTGAAAAAGTGTCTGGCCTGCAGGGTTCAGAAAATGGCCCGAGCCTCTGGCACTGAAGGGGTTAATGGCTGTTTTGGAGACTGGTGGGCCCGTTTGAAGCTGTCCCCTCCAGTTTCCATCATGTCTGTCACAGTCCTGGGCTAGGCTGTGGGAAGTGCTCCGGACCTGCAACCGACATTTTATTCGGTGAGTGAGATTCAGTATTTTACTGTTATTTACTTTTTGGCAAGTAGCGTTCCCAGTAAACTTATTTTTATGAAAACACGTATTTTATAAAGCTTTTCCTGCTGAATAAAACAATATCACGCCCACTGCTATCAGATATTTTATTCAAGATTTATAGCAGTTCAAATAATCAGGAAGTGAATTTACTGTGTTTACTTCCTGATAGTTCTGACAGGAAGTGAATTTACTGTGTTTACTTCCTGATAGTTCTGACAGGAAGTGACAGGCAGTTTCTGTCACATTCTGTGGAGAACTGTATGTCTTTGACTTTTCTGACTTTCCTCTCCATTAGAATCAAAAAGAAAATCTAATTAGAATTTGACCAATAGAAGGCACTGCTAATGTAAAAAAACATGGGTTTAAACTGTAATAACTCTGGAAATATAAATCTCTTTGCAGTGGGAGTACCCTTATTTTACTCAGTAGGAAAATCCCTACAATATATATTTTTTTATAAAAAGTTTACTGCTCCTTTAAGTGTTTAAGTGAACGTCCGGGACACAGTATCCTGGTTGATAATTGCTGTGCTACAGTGTACTAGAGGACAAAATCCATTTTCAGTAGGACTTTAATGGTGGCAAGACCCGTTCTCCGGCACCATAGCATGAGCCCAAAAACACAGTAAACTCACAACATTTCCTCTACGCCTTTGGCACATACAGATAAATAAGGTATAGAGGGAAAAAAAAACACTTCCTGAAATTCCCATCTCATTGTCCATCCCTTGGTACAAGAGGCATTAAGGAGAGGCATTATAGCATACATAGCTTAGTACATTAGCGCCTGGCATGTGTAGGGCCTGAAATTCAATTTTGCATGGATTTGTTTTTGTACTTTCACACCCATGGATCTTATGCACAAAATAAATATGGAACATATGTGAGGCAAATCAGCTGCTCCACTGGGGATGAATAAATGTTCTCAATATTTTCAATGAATTAGGTAGGGATATTATCTAGGGATGAGCAAAATACCCTCAGTTCAATTTGTGGATTGATTCAGATGACATGGAAAAAATTACACATCTGTCTAGATCGATCCAAAACAAATCACTGAGGGAAAAGAGTGACTGAGCTTGAGAGGGACAGTGGGAGGAAGTGAGAATACATTAAAGGAGGTGGGAGAGAGGTAGAGTGGAAGTGTGAGAGAGGGTGGGGGTGAAGAGTGCGGGGAGCAGAAGGGGTGGGAGCGTGTAATTCTGGAATTCAGTAAGGAGAGAGAAGGAGAGTATAAGTGTGGAGGAGAGTGGAGGGGGATGGAGCAGTGAAAATAAAGGAGAGAGAAAGGGAAATAAGTAGGAACATGAGATAGAGGGGGAAAGACATCCAGGAGACCTACCTGATGAACCTACGGAAGAAGTTCTAGCTTGTTAAGAGCTGTGACAGGCTCTGGATTATCTGCAGGAGGGGTGAGTACTACACAGCACTCCCTCCTGTCGGTCACCTCCTTGTAGCATGGCCGAACAGAGGGGACCGTGGTTAGAGGAACTTCTGTATCCTCTACCCCAGTCTGACAGGAAGCTGCTTGCCGAGCGCAACAATCACTTCCTGTCAGACTGGGTAGAGGATCAGAAACTCCTGTACTGCAGTCCGCTTGGTCACGCTACAAAGAAGGTACAAAGGAGCAGGGCGGATGGTCAAAGTGACTCACAGGTGGGCTGGGGTAAAAACGCTACCCCCCCAGATTTGTGGGGGTTCCTACGCCTCTGACAGGACATCTTGACAATGTTTTTCTTGCTTTTTTTATTGGTTAAAAAGGTAAATGATAAGCAAAAAAAGAAAATACTTACTGAGAAATACCCTATATCATATGAATACTGATTTCACAGAAATGTTTTACTAAGCCCTGCTTTTAACTCTTTGTGTGCCAGAGAGGAGAACATGGAGCAAATCTGGAGCAAGCCATCCATACAAAAACACACTGGCGTGAGTCACTAAGCAGTAGGGTGACCACATTTCCGTTCTGCTATTCCGGGACATGTGGTCACCCTAAATTTGAGTGGCATCCGGTCCCCTGCGGCTGGCTGGCACTGAGTTCCCTCCTACCTGCCCGCATCATCATGCGCCCCTGCGGGCCGTGATGACATACATACAGAGAAGGGTAAGAGGGCAGAGGCACCGGAAGAGAAGCGCTTCCAGCAGCAAGCACTTCTCTTCCGGTGCCTCTGCCCTCTTCCTCCTCTCTGTATGTATGTCATCACGGCCCGCAGGGGCGCGTGATGATGCGGGCGGGCGGCTACCTTCATTTCGGGACTCTTTATTGTCCCGGTGGGGGATGATCCGGGACGAGGGACATAGAACCCAATTAAGGGACAGTCCCGGACGTTCCGGGACACGTGGTCACCCTACTAAGCAGTGATAAAGAGGTGATAAAGTGGAGATGACTTCTCCAGTGATATCACTTCTCCAGTTCCTATGTTATTCTATAGAGGCAATGCACTAAGATCTCCAAAGCTGAAGAAATCATAGTTCCATAGACTAACATAGGAATTGGAGAAGTGATAAACTGGAGAAGTCATCTCAACTTTATCACCTCTTTATCACACCTTAGTGAATCTCCTCCCATTTTCTCGGATTTAAAGGGGATGTCTCACATAGATATAGTAATTAGTGTTGAGCGAGCACCCCGATGCTCTGGTGCTCGGGTGCTCTGGCCGAGCACCGCCGGAGGCTCGAGTGCTCGGCCGAGCACCCGAGCCCCATTGAATTCAATGGGGCGACACGAGCATTACACCAGGCACCCCCTGCTCTGATGAGGGGAGGGTGCCTGGTCAATGCTCCCCTTCATCTCCACAATGACCCTCTTCCACAATGTCCCCCTTCCACAATGTCCCCCTTCCACAATGTCCCCCTTCATCTCCGCAATGCCCCCTTCATCTCCGCAATGTCCCCCTTCCACAATGTCCCCCTTCATCTCCGCAATGCCCCCTTCATCTCCGCAATGTCCCCCTTCCACAATGTCCCCCTTCATCTCCGCAATGCCCCCTTCATCTCCGCAATGCCCCCCTTCCACAATGTCCCCCTTCCACAATGTCCCCTTTCCACAATGTCCCCCTTCATCTCCAAAATGTCCCCCTTCATCTCCACAATGCCCCCTTCATCTCCACAATGCCCCCTACCTCCAGTCCCTGGTGGTCCAGCGGAGCGTCTGTAAGATCTGTGCCTCCTTCGGCACAGATCCCTGCCACCCGAACATGGCGGGCGAGCACATGGCGGTACTCGTACGAGTACCGCCATGTGCCGAGCAGAGCGATGCTCGAGCTGATCCGAGCATCGGCCGAGCATGCTCGCTCAACACTAATAGTAATGCTCATTAGTTAGAGCATTTAGTGAAAACATTTAAAACGTCCATTTAAAAAAAAAAAAAAAAAAAAACTTTATCTGCACAAAACTTAATGTTTAAAAAGTGCCCGGCAGCCTACTTCTGTCTTGCAGCACTGCCTCTGCTCCCGTCCCACTACCCAGCATCCTCTAATGACGGATGCTTTCTTTCTCTAAGCTGGAGCGATCTCATTGGCAGAGATCGATATCTAGCCAATGAGATCACTCCAGCTTACAGACAGACAGCTTCGGTCATTGGAGGACAGAGGGGATCAGAGGCAGTTTGGCAAGCCGGAAGTAGGCTGCCTGGCACTTTTTAAAAATTTATTTTTGTGCAGATAAAGTTTTTTTTTTCTTTTAAATGAACAATGTTTTAAATGTTTTCCCTAAATGCTCAAACTAATGAGCATTACTTATATCTATGTGAGAGATCCACTTTAAATGGATAGGAAGAGCAGGTGGAGAGAGTGAGGGGAACTGACTGACAAGTGGGCAGGGTTACAAGGGGACTAACTGAGCCCTGAGAATCAGCCTTTGTCCCCGCAGTCCTGTTAATTATGTATATAAACTGGACTTTCTGGGTCCCTCTGTATGAGAATTGGTCCACTTTTCTTTGGGCATAAATCTCATTTATTTTGTAATCACATCAGTGTAAAACTTCACCTTTGCTGGCTAAACCATTTGTAACTGAGCTTGGACAAAATACATCCCTTGATATTTTTGATACTGCAAATTCATTTAACGTTTTATAACAGGCATAATTGTGTAGTTAGATAGACCATTTGCTGTCAAACTACTTGCCAAATATGATAAGAAATCAAGATTCTATTAAACTCAACCACAGTATTTCTAACAGGCCTGAGAACAGCTGTATCCTTAAAGGGATAGTAATACTTCGTTTTATCTTTATTTTATTTTGTAGGCATTAAAAAAACATGAAGAACGATATAAGTCTTATCTCTCAAACCTTTATGGTTTGAGAGATATTCACAAGCAAAGTTTCCCCTCCCGCCCCTTTTACCTAGTGTAAGCCATCTCTTCTCAGATGTGGAATCCAGTCCATAGACCAGACGGATAACAGCAGGGGATAATCTTCTTCCTATGAGAACAATGGCAGCCCTGCCCCCCTTGACAAGTTTTTCAGGTTTTTCCCTTATCTTAACTGAAGATTGTCCCTCTCTGCAGTCTACCTGGGCACCTCCCTTCTGCTCTGGCTGAGCAGTGTTACATCAGTAAAGGGGCGGGAGGGGGATACTTTGTCACTGAATTACTCTTGAACTACAACTCTGACAGTATTGAAATAACACTCTCCAAAGTCCAAATACTATGATGATTAATTAGAGCTGCTTTTATTATGAAACATTACTATCACGTTAAGACTAAATGATGTAAGCTTTTTGGGGCTGCAAATTTGGGACATTGCAGAAATGGGAACTTTTTTTTTTTTTTTTTACAGTTGTCTGTTACATTACAGGTTGCTGTACTGATCTACAAATGAGAGTAATTAGGGAGGGGAAACAGCCACCAGGGAGGTTTTATATGCTAATTAAGCTTTTTATTGATGTTTCTTATGCTAATGAAGGTTTCAGAGATGTTTCATACAATATGCTACTGAAGCTTTTGTGTTGTACCAGGCAATTATCACTTTCACTTTTACCAGGAATAAAAGTGTTAATATCTCCAAAACTATTCACCTGCTGGACTTTTGGTTAACATGACACATAGGCAGTTTTGAATGAAGTTTTCAAATATGTAAAGAAAATTCAAGGTGATAGGTCCTTTCATTGTTTTCATTGTTCTCATAGGAAGAAGATTGTCCCCTGCTGTTATCTGTCTGGTCTATGGACTGGATTCCACATCTGAGAAGAGATGGCTTACACTAGGTAAAAGGGGCGGGGGGGGGGAAACTTTGCTTGTGAATATCTCTCAAACCATAAAGGTTTGAGAGATAAGACTTATATCGTTCTTCATGTTTTTTTAATGCCTGCAAAATAAAATAAAGATAAAACGAAGTATTACTATCCCTTTAAGAGAAGCAGTATGTGTCAACATCTAGGAAGCACTGTCCCTTTAAAATGGGGATTTAAATGGCCCTATTAACCACTGAGTGCTAGATAGGTCTCCAACGCATTGCATTGCGAAGCAATTGTTGGAGACCTCTCTGGCATTCATGGGGTTAAAAGGCTCCATTTAAACCATTCAGGAATCGAGGAATTTTTTTTAACCCTTTGAGTGCCAGAGGGGGTATGCAACACATTGCTTTGTAACGCGTTGCATACCCCTCTGGAACTCAAAGGGTTAATTTGGTTTACTGCAGAATTGCTTCAGATCTTTTTTAGTGTATCAACAATCTATAAAGCAGCTATAAGCCCGTGACAATAAAAGAGGTTTGGCATCAGGAATAAATCTGTGGAGGAATGTATATGACAAGCTCTGCGCTGAAGTATGCTTTCTCCTCCAGAGATGTTCCAATAGAGCTCTAATTGATGATTGCGGCAGGCGGCATTGTATCACGCAGCTGACAGGCTATCACTGTACGCAGCAATCCGTGACTGTGCACTTGCCTATTCAATAGAAAGAGCTCTTGTTAGGACAAAGAGGTTAATATGTTTTACTGTTCTCCGTGCAAAGCTTTTGGGGGTTTATTAAGAGACCTCAGTTTGGTTAATCACTTAGGCACTAATGGAGAGAATAAGACCAATACAGACAGAGACATGAAGACCTTCTTAAGGCTGTCTGCTTATGTAACACATATGTTTCTAGCCGCAGCTACTCACAGCTACTAGTTATGTTCTTCACAGGGAACTTTAACCTAGGAATGAGTGGCTCTTAAAGGAGACTGACATAGACCTCTGAAGAAGTAGCATTAGCTAAGAAACGCGTTGTGCATAGAGTATTTTTGGGCATATGGTATATTTCATTATATGTGCATCATATATTGATATTCATTATTTTTATTGTATATATATATATATATATATATATATATATATATATATATATATATATAAAAATGTAGATTTGGGCACTCCTTGTAAAACAAAAAAAGTTTAACAACTGCCAGGGTGCTACTGGTAAAATTAATGCAAAAGGAGAAATGGCAATGTACCATGAAACCAGTGCACTCACAGGACTTGAGAAAAAGTGATTTTTATTTTGTCAACGTTTCGACCCCCTGGAGGGCCTTTATCAAGATAAAGTCTTGATAAAGGCCCTCCAGGGGGTCGAAACGTAGACAAAATAAAAATCACTTTTTCTCAAGTCCTGTGAGTGCACTGGTTTCATGGTACATTGCCATTTCTCCTTTTATATATTATATATATATATATATATATATATATTAGTGTAAAAGCCCATGTACAAGGGCCAAGATCCGAGTAATGTTAAACCTTTGAGTGCCGGAGGGAGGGTGTAAGCAACGCATTGCAATGCGTTGGGTATCCCTCTGGCGCTCAAAGGGTTAAGAGGCTGCTACCTCACTGAACTAACACTCTCCATGGTCCAAATACTATGAAGATTAATTGGAGCTGCTGTTTTTGTGAAACATTACTATCCCTTTAAATAATGGGCAGTAAAGGATATGTAAATTGTCTACCTTGGGCCTTGATATTGCCCTGGCCACACTGACAACTCAAAATAAGGGCATGCCCATTGCACCTTCAGCTCCTCCCCTCAAAACATCTCCTACTCTTCCTAATGTGAAATCTTCTCCTGGTTATTGTGATGAATCCTTCCAGTGCCTCTGTGCCAATTTTACTATGTGGGCAGAGCACGACTGAGATGGTGCGGCAGTCAGGGCTGGATTTGCATTCCAGGTGCCCCTAGGTAAGGCACTTTAGGAGCCCATAGCCACGCCCATGATCACAGCCCTATTCCTCACATGACCATGCCCACAGCCCCATCCGCTGTGAGATTGCTCTGGACACACCTACAATTCACATTGTGGGTGTGGCCATCACAGCTGAATAAATATGGAGCTCAGTGGCCCTGGATATTTGAGGCATGAATGTAAGATTCGTTAGTGCTCAGCCAATTAGCTCCATCTACCTGTAATCAATGATAAAGACTTACACTGTAAATCCCATTGACTGATGCTTTCCCACGGTGCACTGGTCATATGCACAGATCCAGTATTTCCAACAAGAAAGACAATAAATCAATGGTCTTACAGTATACCAACTGCGAAAGCACTAATCAAATAATCGGTTCTAATTGACTACTTTGGAAGCAAAGCTTATAGCTTTAAAGTGACAGTCAATCTTCTATTTGATGTTACATAGTCTGATCTCCCTGGATTTCAATTCCCAAAAAACTTTCCATCAGGAAAAAGGAATACAAAGGAATGTGCACCTTAATAGTTTTCAACTCTCGTTTATCATAGCATAAAGAGAAAATAGCAATATTTTGGGCAAGATATTCAGAAAGTTCTTACAACACGGTCCGTCAGTTCTCAGACATGTTTCTCTCATTTTTTGCATCCAATTCCGCCATCTCCGTCAAAGGGAAAAAGAAGACTTAAAGGGATAGTAATGTTTCATAATAAAAGCAGCTCTAATTAATCATCATAGTATTTGGAGTTGGGAGAGTGTTCTTTCAGTTCTGTCAGAGTTGTAGTTCAAGAGTAATTCAATGACAAAGTGTCCCCCTCCTGCCCCTTTTACTGATGTAACACTGTTCAGCCAGAGAAGAAGGGAGGTGCCCAGGTAGACTGCAGAGAGGGACAATCTTCAATTAAGATAAGGGAAAAACCTGAAAAACTTGCCAAGGGGGATAGGGCTCTCATTGTTCTCATAGAAGAAGATTGTCCCCTGCTGTTATCTGTCTGGTCTATGGACTGGATTCCACATCTGAGAAGAGATGGCTTACATTAGGTAAAAGGGGCGGGAGGGGAAACTTTGCATGTGGATATCTCTCAAACCATAAAGGTTTGAGAGATAAGACTTATATCGTTCTTCATGTTTTTTGAATGTCTACAAAATAAAATAAAGATAAAACAAAGTATTACTATCCCTTTAAAAGTGGGCACGGTTTAATCTACTGTCATATTGTAAGGTATTTTCAGAAAAAAATATTCGCTTCAACGTCACTTTTTTGTCTGATTAACGTAATTTTTTTCCGACAAAATAAAAATGGCCTGAATTTGGAGAAGACAAATTAAAGTCCTGTTAGGAGTGAGAAGCAAAAACATTTTTGTTTCAAAGACAAAATCAAAGACCTTTTTAACATCAGAATTTTTAAAGGTAATGTTCATCAAGATCTTCTTACCGTCATTTATAATTAGACACATTTTCAAATGTGACGGATTTTATTCTGAAAATACTGTCCTTCTTTTACTACCAACTCATGATCTGACAATTTTTTCATTATGACGACTTTTTGAACATCTCGCCCTTAGTGTGTAACTTTCTCCAAACAGAATAGTAATACTTTGTTGCCATACAGAATAGTAATACTTTGTTGCAAGACACTTCATTACAATACGGTAGAGACGTCACAGACTCGAATCAGTTCATTGACACCATCTCATAAAGTAAATAGATCTGTGATGTAAGAAGATGATTTATTAAAGGGTAACTACCACCCCAACACAATGTAATCTCTAAGTCTTTGTCTTCCTATTGTTATTAGCAATCCATAGTTTGTTTTCTCCAAAAAAGCGTTGTAAGTGCACTATCTTTATATTAAATTTCTACCTGATAACGTCTTGCCCCTTGAATCCGTTCTGAGCATGACCGCTATGGAGCCATTCAGCTCCACTGTAACTCCCTCTGTCTTACCCATCACTCGTACGTCATTGTCCTCAGCACCATGTGACCTGCCGAGCTCCTGGCATCAAGCGTGGTCAGGTCATTTCAGCCTAGTCGGAGCGGGTGCATGTGACGCACTCGCTATATATAAACCAGCGGTCTGTTTCCACTAGGCTTAAATGACCTGGCTGCGCTCTATGCCAGGAGCTCGGCAGGTCACATGGTGCTGAGGACAATGACGTATGAGTGATGGGCAAGACGAAGGGAAGTACAATGGAGCTGAATGACTCTATAGCGGTCATGCGCAGAACAGATTCAAGTGGCAAGACGTCATCAGGTAGAAATTTAGTATAAAGATTGTGCTCTTACAACGCTTTTTTGGAGAAAACTAACTATGGATTGCTAATAATGATAGGAAGACAAAGACTTAGAGATTACATTGTGTTGGGGTGGTAGTTCCCCTTTAATCATTAAAGAGGAAGTCACAGCTCTATTTGCTGTCATCTGCTTGTACAAGAGAGGGGGAAACATTCTCTTTATCCATAATTGCTGTGTGTTCAAGTCTGCTGTCAGGCTCTCTGTGCAGAGTCCTTGAACCGGCCATGTCCTCCTCCATATGCCGGGTTACAGGAGTTTACTGTGATAGTGTGCACGCCTGCTGGTAGACCCATGGTCTTTCTGTATCCACTAACTCCACTGTATCCACTAACCACCAGATGGTCAATGGAAATCGCATGAATCAACTGCAATATATAATGAAAACAATTAATCTTTATTCTTGCAAAGTATAAAATGATAAGTACCTTGACAACATCCTGAAAGTTCAAAACAGTGGAGGAGAGACTTGAGGAATGTACATGTCAAACCAGCAGGTGTATAAATTTGGTCCCTCATAGATCAACGCGTTTCGCGTGTAATGGGCTTAATCATGTCATGATATTGCAGTTGATTCATGCTAGCGACTTCTTATTTTTATGTGCTTAACCTGGGAGTGTTTGAAGAGCACACCCACATCGCTTGGCTCATCACTGCATGATTTGCCGATCTGGATGTGAAATCGCTAGCGATATTACTGATGAACTTCAAGGGAATGTGCTTTTTTTGCAGATGACACTAAGATCTGTGACAGATCTGACATTCCAGGAGGGGTGTGTCACATGAGAACTGTTTTTAAATAAGTTAGAGTATTGGAAAAAAGAATGGGATTTGAAATTGAATGTAGGACAAAACAGCCATCAAAACAATCATAAAGTCCTCAGCAATGCTGCACCGTAGCAGCAAGGGGGAGCAAGCCTGAAGGAAGTAACAGCAGCAGACCGGTGCAGGATGCAGGCCAAGTCCAGCTGGAGACACAGCTCCTGAGTTTCTGGCACAAGCGACATTGTGCGCCTACATGGCAGTACAACCTGTAATCGGCAACATTCTGATGTCCCCCACTTTTTATGCAGGTGACATTTCAATAGTAAACCATGGTATTCTGCTAACAATAACAGAGGAAAGGGGCTTGGGAGTATTTATAGTTGATGATTTAAACATAGGCAAGCCTTGCAAAAGGCCATGGGGAAAGCAAGCAGGACACTAGGTTGTATAGGAAGAGGCATTATCTACAGTAAAACCGAGGTCTTAAAGGGATAGTAATACTTCATTTTAACTTTATTTTATTTTGTAGGCATTAAAAAAACATGAAGAATGATATAAGTCTTATCTCTGAAACCTTTATGGTTTAAGAGATATTCACAAGCAAAGTATCCCACCCCTGTTCAACCAGATCAGAAGGGAGGTGCCCAGGTAGACTGCAGAGAGGGACAATCTTCTATTAAGATAAGAGAAAAAGCTGAAAAACTTGTCAAGGGGGGGGAAGGGCTTTCATTGTTTTCATACAAAGAAAATTGTCCCCTTCTGTTATCTGTCCTGTCATACAACCAGACTCACATTTGAGAAGAGATGGCTTACACTAGGTAAAAGGGGCGGGAGGGGAACTTTGCTTGTGAATATCTCATAAACCATAAAGGTTTGAGAGATAAGACTTATATCATTCTTCATGTTTTTTTAATGCCTACAAAATAAAATAAAGTTAAAACGAAGTATTACTATCCCTTTAACGCCACTTTACGGATCACTTGTTTGACCTCACCTAGAGTAAGGGGTACATTTCTAGAGACCTGGGGGGAGATGCACTGAGGTTTAACAAAGACCCAGGTTGGCGATATTGTGGAATAGTTGCAGTGATTCTAGGAACGCTAACACCAAAAATGTAAATGTTCATATAACTTTATATGTAAAATACCACAGCTAGCATCCATGTATATCAGTTAATTATTCATATTCTACATCCCTAAAATATAATCCTTTGCTATGTAATGGAGATGTCAATGGTCCTGTTCAGAGAGCATATATATGTAATGTTGTTTGAGCTGTTGGTTAGGCCTCATCTAGAATATGGAGTACAATTTTGGGCGCCTGTTCTAAAAAAAGACATTACTGAACTGGAAAAGGTGCAGAGACGTACAACAAAACTGATAAAGGGATTGGAGGATCTCAGTTATAAAGAGAGACTAGCCAAACTGGGTTTGTTTACATTAGAGAAGAGACGTCTAAGGGGTGATATGATTACCATTTACAAATACATTCAAGGTCAATACAAAGAACTAGCCCATGAATTATTTACACAAAGAGCTGAGCTAAGAAAAAGAGGTCATCCATTAAGACTTGAGGAAAGGCACTTTTGACTAAAACACAGGCAGGGATTCTGTACAGTAAGGGTGGTAAGGCTATGGAATTCTTTGCCTCGGGATGTTGTGCTTGCAGATAATGTAACTGCATTCAAAAAAGCAATGGATGCCTATCTAGCACAGAACAATATTGACAGTTATGACAGATGGCTTCAGAGCAAATAGGATATTGAGCCGGGGAACTATTTGACACACACACACACACACACACACACACACACACACACACACACACACACACACACACACACACACACACACACACACACACACACACACACACACACACACACACACACACACACACACACACACACACTGGAAATTGTTGCCTTCCTCTGGATCAACAGGGGTGTTATTGGCATGGGCTGGACTTGATGGACGCATGTCTTTTTTCAGCCTTATCTACTATGTTACTATTAGTGATGAGCGAGCGTGCTCGGCCGATGCTCGGATCGGCTCGAGCATCGCTCTGCTCGGCACATGGCGGTACTCGACGAGTACCGCCATGTGCTCTCCCGCCATGTTCGGGTGGCGGGGATCTGTGCCGGAAGAGGCACAGATCCGAAGACGCTCCGCTGGACCACCAGGGACTGGAGGTACGGGGGCATTGCGGAGATGAAGGGGGCATTGCGGAGATGAAGGGGGACATTGTGGAAGAGGGGCATAGACTCTATGCCCCTCTTCCACAATGTCCCCCTTCATCTCCGCTATGCCCGTCTTCCACAATGTCCCCCTTCATCTCCGCTATGCCCCTCTTCCACAATGTGCCCCTTCATCTCCGCTATGCCCCTCTTCCACAATGTCCCCCTTCATCTCCTCTATGCCATAGAGGAGATGAAGGGGGACATTGTGGAAGAGGGGCATAGCGGAGATGAAGGGGCACATTGTGGAAGAGGGGCATAGCGGAGATGAAGGGGCACATTGTGGAAGAGGGGCATAGCGGAGATGAAGGGGGACATTGCGGAGCTGAAGGGGGCATTCGGAGATGAAGGGGGCATAGCGGAGATGAAGGGGGCATTGACCAGGCACCCTCCCCTCATCAGAGCAGGGGGTGCCTGGTGTCGCCCCATTCATTTCAATGGGGCTCGGGTGCTCGGCCGAGCACTCGAGCCTCAGGGGGTGCTCGGTCAGAGCACCCGAGCACCCGAGCATCCGGGTGCTCGCTCAACACTAGTTACTATGTATGTTAGATAAGTAGTAAAGTAAGTTAACTGATTGTGACAGTGGCCACTACTCTAATATTCAGAGTTTCTTATATCAGCCCATTTAAATATAGTATTAAATAAGTAATGGGAGCCCTAGATAAGACAGGCATGCCTGCTCCCTTATATATCTAAATGTATAAAATAAATGTGTTACTCCAAAATACACCAAAAGAGAGCGCCACTTAAACCCTAGCCACTTCAAATGGATAATGTACGGTAAAAGAAAAGAATAAATTATAACACTAAATGTGTGAAGATGGTAGACAGTATCAATATAATAACAAAACAGGATATAAACACTAGTGTTGAGCGAGCACCCGGATGCTCGGGTGCTCGGGTGCTCTGACCGAGCACCCCCTGAGGCTCGAGTGCTCGGCCGAGCACCCGAGCCCCATTGAAATGAATGGGGCGACACGAGCATTACACCAGGCACCCCCTGCTCTGATGAGGGGAGGGTGCCTGGTCAATGCCCCCCTTCATCTCCGCTATGCCCCCCTTCATCTCCGAATGCCCCCTTCATCTCCGCAATGTCCCCCTTCATCTCCGCTATGCCCCCTTCATCTCCGCTATGCCCCTCTTCCACAATGTCCCCCTTCATCTCCGCTATGCCCCTCTTCCACAATGTCCCCCTTCATCTCCTCTATGCCATAGAGGAGATGAAGGGGGACATTGTGGAAGAGGGGCATAGCGGAGATGAAGGGGGACATTGTGGAAGAGGGGCATAGAGGAGATGAAGGGGGACATTGTGGAAGAGGGGCATAGCGGAGATGAAGGGGGACATTGTGGAAGAGGGGCATAGAGTCTATGCCCCTCTTCCACAATGTCCCCCTTCATCTCCGCAATGCCCCCTTCATCTCCGCAATGCCCCCGTACCTCCAGTCCCTGGTGGTCCAGCGGAGCGTCTTCAGATCTGTGCCTCTTCCAGCACAGATCCCCGCCACCCGAACATGGCGGGCGAGCACATGGCGGTACTCGACGAGTACCGCCATGTGCCGAGCAGAGCGATGCTCGAGCCGATCCGAGCATCGGCCGAGCACGCTCGCTCAACACTAATAAACACCAAACACTGGTCACATATAATATTAGGCAGACATTCTTGTAACTACAAACCAGGACCATACATATAAGCCTAGATGATTTCTTCGCAGCTTTTGGATTGGGTAGGGGCTCCCCAGAAGCAAAATCTGTATACAAAAACAAAAAACAAAAGAGCAGAAGTCTCTCTAAGAGTAATATTTGGTAGATCAGTGAAGACCTTCACCAGCACCCTGTTCTCTTATGTAACTGCACTCACTTGTTCCAGAGGTTAGTGATACTGCCTCTCAGTATATACAGCTCTCCTGGTATAAACCCCAGTTAGGTTTCTTTAGGATGCACACACGTGTCTTCCTCCTGTATAGCTTTACCACACTCCTCCTTTCTTCTCCCCCTCCAATAATCACTAGGGAATATAATATCCCAAAAGAAAATCCTCTAATGGAAGGGGAAACTGGACTTGTGGCACAGGAAATCAGAAGAACACCACATGCACTCCAAAAATGGAAAATAACTATCGTGGTGCAGCATCGGTAACTGATTTATTGGATTCCAAATACAAAAATCATAAAAAAAACCTTAAAAGCAAGTAAAATCTTATATCAGAAATTTAAAAAAAACATACAGTGGCTCAACGCATTTCGTAACGCCAGGTTACTTCCTCAGGAGCTAGATATTGTAAATACAATAACCTCTTACCTCTCTTCCATATATAGTATGCACCTCATAGCAGGAGCTACTCCAAAACGGGATGCATTCCTGCCAGCAACTCGTGAAGCCCATTTAAATATAGTCCTAAATAAGTAATGGGAGCCCTGGATAAGACAGGCATGTCTGCTCCCTTAGAGTCCATAACGGGAACCAGGAGACCCGTGTAGTGCCTGGCCATTATGCTGGGCTTCTCTCTCTGTGATGTGGCTGCAAACGGGGAAGCAGTGCCAGTCCACGTTGTCAGTATCTGAGGAATGGGAGTCAAAGGGTACTCTTTAGACCATTTTTAGAAGAAGACATGCCAAACAAGTTGTTGTAGTCCAAGAACACTCTGTCTTTTATTCTCTCCTTGTCTTCTTCTTGCTGATAGATTTTATTAATCAGCGGTGATTTTTGGATACCGAGGCTTGAACCTCATTACTCCATCTTCCCGGGTTGGATATGTAGTCGCAGGTTTGGATTCTTCTTGGTCTGTGTGGACACAGTTGGGTTGGTTTCACAGGGTCTTTGCTGTGATGGGCCGCAGGTAGCAGTCGAAGGGGTTTGCAGTGGTGGCAGTGAGTCTTCTAATCAGAGGGTTCGCGTTCTGATCCAGTCCTTGGCAGAAGTTCTTACTCAGCTTCGCTAGGTGTTCGTCCAGCATCTTGATGTCCAGTTCCTTGTGAAGGTCAGCTGTCCTTACGAATCTTGGAGCTCCAGACGATATCCGCAGGGCCTTGTTCTGGACTACCTGAAGACTCTTCCAGTGTCGCTTATGGCAGGTCATCCATGCTGGGGATCTGTCTTTTATTGTCGTTGTCTTCTTCTTGCTGATAGATTTTATCCATCAGCAGTGATTTTTGGATACCGAGGCTTGTGCCTCATTACTCCATCTTCCCGGGTTGGATATGTAGTCGCGGGTTTGGATTCTTCTTGGTCTGTGTGGACTTGTCACAGTTGGGTTGGTTTCACAGGGTCTTCGCTGTGATGGGCCGCAGGTAGCGGTCGAAGGGGTTTGCAGTGGTGGCAGTGAGTTTTCTGATCAGAGGGTTCGGGTTCTGATCCAGTCCTTGGCAGAAGTTCTTACTCAGCTTCTCTAGGTGTTCGTCCAACATCTCTATGTCCAGCTCCCTGTGAAGGTCAGCTGTCCTTACGAATCTTGGAGCTAAAGTCGATATCCGCAGGGCCTTGTTCTGGACTATCTGGAGACTCTTCCGGTGTCGCTCATGGCAGGTCATCCATGCTGGGGATCTGTCTTTTATTGTCGTCGTCTTCTTCTTGCTGATAGATTTTATCCATCAGCTGTGATTTTTGGATACCGAGGCTTGTGCCTCACTACTCCATCTTCTCAGGTTGGGTTTGAAGCCGCAGGTTTGGATTCTTCTTGGTCTGTGTTGACTTGTCACAGTTGGGTTGGTTTCACAGGGTCTTCGCTGTGATGGGCCGCGGGTAGCGGTCGAAGGGGTTTGCAGTGGTGGCAGTGAGTTTTCTGATCAGAGGGTTCGGGTTCTGATCCAGTCTTTGGCAGAAGTTCTTACTCAGCTTCGCTAGGTGTTCGTCCAACATCTCGATGTCCAGCTCTCTGTGAAGGTCAGCTGTCCTTACGAATCTTGGAGCTCCAGACGATATCCGCAGGGCCTTGTTCTGGACTATCTGAAGACTCTTCCGGCGTAGCTCATGGCAAGTGATCCATGCTGGGGAGGCATACGTCAGGGTAGGTCTGATGATTGCCTTGTGGACGTTGATCTTTGTCCGGAGTGGCATGGACTTGGTCTTCAAGAATGGGTACAGTGCTGCCATCTTTCCTGTTGCCTTGTGCTGAGTATTCTCAATATGCAGTTGAGTTTGCTGTCCAGGGTCACACCGAGGTAGCGGCTGCTGCTCTCCCACTTGATGGTCTCCCCATTGAGGCTGATGTGCGGGTGCTCCTTGATCTTCTTTCTGGTGAACAGTGTTGCAGTTGCCTTGCTGATGTTGAGTTCTATCATCCAGTCGCTGTACCAGGTTGAGATGGTATCTAATGATGCTTGCAGTTTCTTCACCACTTCCTTTTCACTGAATGACTGGGATATGATTGTGACATCGTCCGCATACAGCGCCAGGTCGGTCTTGTGCAGATCTGTCTTTTATTGGAAGTGAACAGGGTTTATATAGCCACAGAGCCAGGGGAAAGGGGATGTGACATGCAATAAGGAACAGTGTAATACAATTAACACATAGCACAATGGATGCAGGTTTTACAGACAACCACGCCACCAGACTAATCTCATCACACAGACAACAATGGTGAATACACAACAGCGGCAAAAGGATTAGGGAAGTAACACCTAATCAAACCTGGACCAGACAGTGGGACACATACAAAGTGAGACCATAAGGTATAACACACAAAAATGTAACCTCTGCAGGCCCATGTAAGATTGTAGTCCAAACAATTTCTTAAAACAGGGGTCCAGCAACTGTTACATTTATTAACAGATGCACTTGAGCCCATCTAGGACTAATTTTTAGATCTCAGAAAATAAATAGAGAAGTTTTACAGTTCTTACCATGACATACAGGGTAGTTAAATGTATAGCATGCCAGTTAATTTTTAAGCACTAGCATTCCTTTTAAATTAGGTACACAGCGTATTGAAAATCTGTCTAGTAACAAGTGAGTTAAGATGGACAAAAACCTTCCTGGCACAAAAAGAATCAGATTTCTTTTCATAGATCACATTCTTCTGTATCTATATATATATATATATATTAATTGTTGTAGCCATGTATAGCCTTTTATATCCCTAGATATCAGACCCTTTCTCTCAAATCTCGACTGCCAACACAATGCAACATGGCAGTGAATTCTACATATTTACTGCCCTTAAGGTAAAGACTCCTTTTCCATGGAATTATCTTTTATCATTCATGCAGTCATGGGGGGTGAATACATTTTTCTGTATTGACCTTGAATATATTAGTGTATAGAATGCGGGTAAATATAATATGTACGTGTTGACACATTGTGAGCATTTTATTCTCAACTCTATAATTATATAATGTTCTTGTTTGAAAGACACTTGAGTTTCTTTATGTCCGTATTAACAGTATATTTTTTTTAATCCTTTTGAGTGCCAGAGGGGTACGCAACGCATTGCAAAGCAGTGCGTACCCTTCTGGCACTCAAAGGGTTAAATTATATAATAATAAATGTGCTGGGTATGTACTGTTATAATAATTATGTTAGAAAGAAAAATACGCTGATGAATTAAGAAGAAATATAGCAATTCTGAGGAAGCCAACTTTCCCTTGAAAAAAATAAAAATTACCCTGATTTAAATGTATTTTTAGCTGCATGAATGCCAGATACATCTCCAAATCACTGAGTAGTGTGTTTACTGAGCATTGTAATCTTAACCCGTAACAATGCTTTTTCCAAGCCCTCTGGTTCTTAACCCATTAAGAACGGCCGATCGTGCATGCGCCGCCACTTAAGGACCACGAACCATTTTTTTTTCTGTCGCTTCCGGTTCAGGGCTCCCTGAATGGCGTGCAGCTGCGCAGGGAGCCCTGAATTCCCTGACTGTCTGTCACGGGGTAACTAGGAAATAACAACACTAACAAGTACAGATGAACTTAAGATAAAACTTTATTGAGTACAGTAAGGGCAGGAAATGGAGAAATAAGGCTGGTGGCAACAAATGACACAACAGTAGCAATAAGAGTGACACAAAGTGGCAGCAGATAGTGACACATCTTCACGAGACCAGGGAGGAACAGTGAACTCACTTTCCTCACCGTTCACTAATCAGATGCGTGACAACGGAATGGCCCTGGGACTCACACAGGTAGATGTGAGGACAGTGCAGAGCACTCCCACACAACGGCAGGAAATAAGGAGCGCAACGATACCCTAGAGGTAGGGTATAATCGTCAGGTTACTGGTACTGAGGCTAGGTAAGGCAACACACAAACCGGAATGACCGACAAGCGCCGCTAACGGAAGCGAGCGCTGAGCGGAAGGCACAGGCAACAAGGAAACCAAACCGAGGCATGGAATGGCAAATGAGCGCAACAACAGAAAGAGAACCAAGAGGCAAGCCAAAGGTCAGAGCCGGATCGGGTAGTCAGATGTCGCCAGTGGTCAGAGCCGGATCGGGTAGTCAGATGAAGCCAGGAGTCAGAGCTGGAACGGGTAGTCAGACGTAGGCAGGAGTCAGAGCTGGAACGGGTAGTCAGACGAGCAGAAGTCATACACAGGAACAGTAATGGACCAACAGAGCAATAAGCTCAGGTACACCATGAAAGGGCAAAAGTAATGACACAGGCTGAGTGTTACAATTAGAGGTCTGGAATTTCAGAATAAAAATAAGGACAAACACACTGCAGTAAAAACTATAAAACTACAGTTTATTAAAACAAGCAATAATTAAATAGGTTATGAAATAAACATCCTGCCAGAGTTCACAAGCGTATGAGAGACATACCTCTAACAGGTGATAAAAAGTACAAGAAAACTTTTGCCAGAGCGAACTCTACAATACGCAAGATAGGACAGATAGGACAGATAAGAAATAACAAAAGGTACTTATCAACGCATGCGTATGTGCTCTGTTACAGAAGGCTGAATAGTGGAGACATCACTGCCTGTCTCTCATAAACACTACATAAGTTAGCATCGCCCGCCCCTCTGCTGTTGCCAGCCAAACGGCAGATAATTAACCCCCAACTAACCATGAGGAGATCACCAAAAAAAAAAACATCCCTTACACTGAGGTTTAAAAACCCTGGCAGGTGGCCTGAGAGATGACCTCATCAACAAGGTGACCTATAAGAATAGGGACTCAGTGTAGAGCAACAGCTAGGAAGTAATAATGTCGCTGTATAGCAATATCTGCTGGAGGCAATCACTGGCACCATGATACTGTCCTAGCACGTCATGGGTCCTTAACGCAAATCTGCCCATCACGTGCCAGGACCATCAAGGGTTGTTAAGGGGTTAAAAGGATAACTAGGATCATGGACTCTGCCTGTTTCAGTTTGAAAAAGAAACTGCAAGGAACTGTCATGTCCGCCCCCATGGACACAACTTCCAGGACTGATTGAAGATGTTATATGTTGAATCAAGGTACATGGTCATTATTCAAATGGCCATTGGTATTTCTGGATATAAAACTATATATGGTAGACACCAAGAAGAGACAGATGGGAGGTTCATCTTTATAAAAGGCCTTATACATAATAAACCTTTTACTACTGCGAATATATATACTCCAGTTCGTTCACAAATTCACTTCCTCCTTGATGTATTGAAGAAATTAGAATCATGGGCAGACAATAATATCATTTTGGGAGGGGACTTTAACTTGGCCATTGACCCTTCAATGGATTCTTCCTTTGGTCACTTACCTTTTAGGATTTCACATATTAACCAATTGAAAAAACAATTGTCACAGCTCCATTTGATGGACACGTGGAGGATTCTTCATCCTTTGGATAGAGATTACACCTTTTCGCATCCACACTCGTCTCATAGCCACATTGATTATTTAACGATATCACAATACATGATACAATTTTTAACTATGGCTTCTATAGATTCAATATTCCCTTTTTCTGCTACTAATGCCCCTAGCTATACAACCCAGCACTCTGCTTGCATTGCCTGCTGCTTTATTACATTGCCTGCCTACCTTTAAAAGGATAGTAATGTTTCATAATAAAAGCAGCTCTAATTAATCATCATAGTATTTGGACTGTGGAGAGTGTTATTTCAATTCTGTAGTTCAAGAGTAATTCAATGACAAAGTATCCCCCTCCCGCCCCTTTTACTGATGTAACACTGCTCAGCCAGATCAGAAGGGAGGTGACCAGGTAGACTGCAGAGAGGGACAATCTTCAATTAAGATAAGGGAAAAAGCTGAGAAACTTGTCAAGGGGGGCAGGGCTTTCATTGTTCTCATAGGAAGAAGATTGTCCCCAGCTGTTATCTGTCTGGTCTATGGACTGCATTCCACATCTGAGAAGAGATGGCTTACACTAGGTAAAAGGGGCGGGGGGGGGGAAACTTTGCTTGTGAATATCTCTCAAACCATAAAGGTTTGAGAGATAAGACTTATATTGTTCATGTTTTTTTAATGCCTACAAAATAAAATAAAGGTAAAACTAAGTATTACTATCCCTTTACGTCATTAGAAATAATTACTCCCAAATCCCTTTCCTCTACTGTCTCTGACAGCACAGTACCCTTAAAGAGGACCTACCATGCCAAAGTAACCAATGGTGTGAAGCAAGATACCCCTATAGTCACCCCGAATATGTATGTGAAACTTCCCAATGTGGTGTCTATATTTAGGAATCATTAAAGTTTACCTGACACAGAGATCGATAACAATGCGGCTATCTTTTCTTTCTCCTTCAACTGCGCATGCGTATGTTCTCCATGGGCCTGTCAGTCATCAACGATGTGCTTGTCCTTTTTTTTTTCAATGCACGATTTATACAGTGCGAGTGCTTCACAGGAACGTGCTTGCACTATGCTATGAATCACAGAACGCGCATCATGCAAGAAGCGTGTCTGGTCATGTGGTATAGAGCTGCGTGACATACAATGATTCGGGCACACTGTGGGAGGAACAACGGAGCCGGCCAGCTCCATTGCATACATGCGCAGAAAGGCTTCTGCTGGGAAAGACGACATCAGGTAAAAAAGTTTTTAAAGTTTTATTACATTTCAAAGGGGTTTTGGAAAAAAAAAAAAAAAATTACACAGTGCTTATAACCCAGGCTTGACACATTAGTACAGACCTAATCATGTTGGGGTGGTAGTTCCCCTTTACTAGTATATTAATAATAATAATAATAGTGCCCCTTTTTAGGAGATATTAGGGGCCTGTACCTCACAAGTGTCCCTCTTTAGGAAATATTAGGGGTCCATAGCTCCCATGTGTCCCTGTTTAGGAGATAACAGGGGTCAGTACCTCCCAAGTGTCCCCCTTAAGGAGATATTAGGGGTCCATACCTCCAGTGTCCCTCTTTAGGAGATATTAGGGGTCTATACCCTCTTTCCCACCCTGATATTCTTGTGTTTAGGAGATCAGACTGTGTGGTGTGTATATAAGTGTATCACCCTGGTGTCCCTGTGTTTAGGAGATCAGACTGTGTGGTGTGTATATAAGTGTATCACCCTGGTGTCCCTGTGTTTAGGAGATCAGACTGTGTGGTGTGTATATAAGTGTATCACCCTAGTGTCCCTGTGTTTAGGAGATCAGACTGTGTGGTGTGTATATAAGTGTATCACCCTGGTGTCCCTGTGATTAGGAGATCAGACTGTGTGGTGTGTATATAAGTGTATCACCCTGGTGTCCCTGTGTTTAGGAGATCAGACTGTATGGTGTGTATAGAAGTGTATCACCCTGGTGTCCCTGTGTTTAGGAGATCAGGCTGTGTGGTGTGTATAGAAGTGTATCACCCTGGTGTCCCTGTGTTTAGGAGATCAGACTGTGTGGTGTGTATAGAAGTGTATCACCCTGGTGTCCCTGTGTTTAGGAGATCAGACTGTGTAGTGTGTATAGAAGTGTATCACACTGGTGTCCCCGTGTTCAGGAGATCAGACTGTGTGGTGTGTATATAAGTGTATCACCCTGGTGTCCCTGTGTTTAGGAGATCAGACTGTGTGGTGTGTGTATATAAGTGTATCACCCTGGTGTCCCTGTGTTTAGGAGATCAGACTGTGTGGTGTGTTTAGAAGTGTATCACATTGCTACACAGCAATACAACTCATATTAATGTTTGTTTAAACTTCAGTATATGTGTTTATAAATTAGTTTATGTAAATAAAATACTTTGCTCTTGTTCTAAATCATTTATTCAGCTGCACAAAGAGGTGTCAATAGGTCATTAAATAACCAAAACATTCTTGGCAATGACCCTGCCCACCAGTCACGCCTCCCAGGAACACCACCTAAAACTAAACTCTTTGGCCATCTGAAATGTTGTGAGATATGATACTCATACCACACACACACACATATATACTCATACACACACATACACACCCACACACATACATACATACACAAACTTATCATACAAACACACACATAAACCCACATCTGAATTGTTTACTTGACACTAAACAAGACAAAAAAAACCCTGAAGTAGATTTTGCTTTCATGGAATTCCACAAGACTCTAGGGTTGCCACCTTTTCTTCAAAAAAATACCGGCCATGGCATTCCCTCCATAGACAGATAGATAACATTAGACAGAAGCCAATTTTTTACCGGCCTGCCGGTAAAATACTGGCTGGGTGGCAACCCTACAAGACTTGTATTTCAGTGCAACAGGTTTACTCTTGCAGCCATAATAGCAGTGTTGGTTACAGTTTGCATTAAAGGGATAGTAATACTTCGTTTTAACTTTATTTTATTTTGTAGGCATTAAAAAAACATGAAGAATGATATAAGTCTTATCTCTCAAACCTTTATGGTTTATGAGATATTCACAAGCAAAGTTCCCCTCCCCGCCCCTTTTACCTAGTGTAAGCCATCTCTTCTCAGATGTGAGTCTGGTTGTATGACAGGACAGATAACAGAAGGGGACAATTTTCTTTGTATGAAAACAATGAAAGCCCTTCCCCCCTTGACAAGTTTTTCAGCTTTTTCCCTTATCTTAATTGAAGATTGTCCCT
The DNA here is from genome assembly GCA_037306005.1 of Rhinophrynus dorsalis. Taxonomy (NCBI): domain Eukaryota; kingdom Metazoa; phylum Chordata; class Amphibia; order Anura; family Rhinophrynidae; genus Rhinophrynus; species Rhinophrynus dorsalis. The sequence goes on from CM074724.1 coordinate 384,499,342, forward strand.
CTCTGCAGTCTGCCTGGGCACCTCCCTTCTGATCTGGTTGAACGGGGGGGGGGGATACTTTGTGAATATCTCTTAAACCATAAAGGTTTGAGAGATAAGACTTATATCGTTCTTCATGTTTTTTTAATGCCTACAACATAAAATAAAGTTAAAATGAAGTATTACTATCCCTTTAACACTGATTTCCAGTGCGGGTGTTTGAGAAAAAAATGATGTATAGATGGGAACTGTGTGAAAAGAGAGCCAACTGTCAGACTGTAAACACAATCCTGAGACAACACAAACACGGTTAAGCCTGTAATCTCTCTCCCTCATATAGCAGTAGAAATAGAAGTTTTGTGAACAGCTGTTTATATTTGGATACGTGCGATGGTGTGTGGTGTGTATGGTACATTGTAAATCACTGTAAAGTAATGTATTCATCAAGCTAAAGAAGAGCATTGCTGCAACTGCGGCACAGAAAACAAATACTTCAAATTCATCTCTGCATCTTCCAGAGTGCGGCACTTTATAGTGACCTACATACAGTGTACCTCTGTATCTTCCCTTATGATGGATTCCATATTACAGTAAAGGAAACGGGTTAATCTGCCTTCTTCTACACCGCTCTGTAAGCCTGGAGTAACCTACCTGAAAAAAACAACCTCCCTCCTGAAAAATAAATCCTCTGCCAATTTCAAATTCCTAAAGTAACTGTTTCTTTGTACTTTGTACTTGAATGCAGACCACACGCACATCAATTTGTTATCGTGTGTCTGTGAGTGAATACATTTGGAACCCATTTTAGGAACCCCTTGCTTTAGGAAATTTCTTCTTTAACATCTTCTTAAAAAGATAAAACAACAGTACTCTCCGTAAATTTTCCCCATAAATGTAATCTAATTCATTATGTGACTGTTATTGGTCGCACTTGGCATCCAAGACAATTGTGATATTAACTATCTCCTTGATTACACAGCAGTTACAAGCAATTTCATATACACAATTTGATATTGCATGAGAATCAAGATGTGAGTGTCAGTTATGGCTCACAGTGACTATACAATCACTGGGTAAGAATGAATCCAGCAGAGCACCAGAGGTAGAAACCAGGGGTTGGCAACTTTCATATCTGCAGCTAGTGGAGACTACAATTCCCTTCATCCCCAGCCTGCCGATGAACTGATTGTTGTCACAATTTAACATTTCTGACTGATTTCAAATTAACATGAAAAAAATGTAGAGTCTAGTGTTGAGCGAGCATGCTCGGCCGATGCTCGGATCGGCTCGAGCATCGCTCTGCTCGGCACATGGCGGTACTCGTACGAGTACCGCATGTGCTCGCCCGCCATGTTCGGGTCTCCTCCCCGCACGTTTTGCGGCTGCTGCGCAGCCAATAAACGTGCAGGGAGGCTCTGACATCGGTGTAATGCCAGCAGCCATGTTGGCTGCTGGCATTACACTGATTGGCTGGCCAGAACCCGTGGTCGGGTGCTGTATAGCACCTGACCATCGAGTTCGTCTCAGTCTGAGCCAGGGAGAGCTGAGGATAGGAAGGGAAAGGCAGTGTAGGGAGGAAAAAAAAAAATTGTGACAAAAAAGAACCAAAAGTCCTTTTTAGGACTACTGTGTGTGGGGGCAGCAGGTTATTTTGTGTGGGGGGAAAAAAACCAAAAAAAAAAAAAAAAAATATTCTGTTTAGTGTGAAAAGTTGCAGATTAGAGCACATTCTGTTTAGTGTGCACAGTTGCAGATTAGAGCACATTCTGTTTAGTGTGCAAAGTTGCAGATTAGAGCACATTCTGTTTAGTGTGCAAAGTTGCAGATTAGAGCACATTCTGTTTAGTGTGCAAAGTTGCAGATTAGAGCACATTCTGTTAAGTCTTCAAACTAAAATATCAAAGTCACGTATTCCATTCAGTGTGCGTCGCCGCAGTTTAGCAGCACATTCTGAGTACTGTGCAGAGTTGCAGAATAGGAAGAAATACTGTTAAGTCTTCAAACTAAAATATCAAAGTCACATATTCCATTCAGTGTGCTTCGCCGCAGTTTAGCAGCACATTCTGTGTACTGTGCAGAGTTGCAGAATAGGAAGAAATACTGTTAAGTCTTCAAACTAAAATATCAAAGTCACATATTCCATTCAGTGTGCTTCGCCGCAGTTTAGCAGCCTATTCTGTGTACTGTGCAGAGTTGCAGAATAGGAAGAAATACTGTTAAGTCTTCAAACTAAAATATCAAAGTCACATATTCCATTCAGTGTGTTTCACCGCCGTTTAGCAGCCTATTCTGTGTACTGTGCAGAGTTGCAGAATAATAAGAAATACTGTTAAGTTTTCAAACTCAAATATTAAAGTCACATATTCCATTCAGTGTGTTTCACCGCAGTTTAGCAGCCTATTCTGTGTACTCTGTACAGTTGCAGAATAATAAGAAATACTGTTAAGTTTTCAAACTCAAATATTAAAGTCACATATTCCATTCAGTGTGTTTCACCGCAGTTTAGCAGCCTATTCTGTGTACTCTGTACAGTTGCAGAATAATAAGAAATACTGTTAAGTTTTCAAACTCAAATATTAAAGTCACATATTCCATTCAGTGTGTTTCACCGCAGTTTAGCAGCCTATTCTGTGTACTCTGTACAGTTGCAGAATAATAAGAAATACTGTTAAGTTTTCAAACTCAAATATTAAAGTCACATATTCCATTCAGTGTGTTTCACCGCAGTTTAGCAGCCTATTCTGTGTACTCTGTACAGTTGCAGAATAATAAGAAATACTGTTAAGTTTTCAAACTCAAATATTAAAGTCACATATTCCATTCAGTGTGTTTCACCGCAGTTTAGCAGCCTATTCTGTGTACTCTGTACAGTTGCAGAATAATAAGAAATACTGTTAAGTTTTCAAACTCAAATATTAAAGTCACATATTCCATTCAGTGTGTTTCACCGCCGTTTAGCAGCCTATTCTGTGTACTCTGCAGAGTTGCAGAATAATAAGAAATACTGTTAAGTTTTCAAACTCAAATATTAAAGTCACATATTCCATTCAGTGTGTTTCACCGCAGTTTAGCAGCCTATTCTGTGTACTCTGTACAGTTGCAGAATAATAAGAAATACTGTTAAGTTTTCAAACTCAAATATTAAAGTCACATATTCCATTCAGTGTGTTTCACCGCCGTTTAGCAGCCTATTCTGTGTACTCTGTACAGTTGCAGAATAATAAGAAATACTGTTAAGTTTTCAAACTCAAATATTAAAGTCACATATTCCATTCAGTGTGTTTCACCGCCGTTTAGCAGCCTATTCTGTGTACTCTGTACAGTTGCAGAATAATAAGAAATACTGTTAAGTTTTCAAACTCAAATATTAAAGTCACATATTCCATTCAGTGTGTTTCACCGCAGTTTAGCAGCCTATTCTGTGTACTCTGTACAGTTGCAGAATAATAAGAAATACTGTTAAGTTTTCAAACTCAAATATTAAAGTCACATATTCCATTCAGTGTGTTTCACCGCAGTTTAGCAGCCTATTCTGTGTACTCTGTACAGTTGCAGAATAATAAGAAATACTGTTAAGTTTTCAAACTCAAATATTAAAGTCACATATTCCATTCAGTGTGTTTCACCGCAGTTTAGCAGCCTATTCTGTGTACTCTGTACAGTTGCAGAATAATAAGAAATACTGTTAAGTTTTCAAACTCAAATATTAAAGTCACATATTCCATTCAGTGTGTTTCACCGCAGTTTAGCAGCCTATTCTGTGTACTCTGTACAGTTGCAGAATAATAAGAAATACTGTTAAGTTTTCAAACTCAAATATTAAAGTCACATATTCCATTCAGTGTGTTTCACCGCAGTTTAGCAGCCTATTCTGTGTACTCTGTACAGTTGCAGAATAATAAGAAATACTGTTAAGTTTTCAAACTCAAATATTAAAGTCACATATTCCATTCAGTGTGTTTCACCGCAGTTTAGCAGCCTATTCTGTGTACTCTGTACAGTTGCAGAATAATAAGAAATACTGTTAAGTTTTCAAACTCAAATATTAAAGTCACATATTCCATTCAGTGTGTTTCACCGCAGTTTAGCAGCCTATTCTGTGTACTCTGTACAGTTGCAGAATAATAAGAAATACTGTTAAGTTTTCAAACTCAAATATTAAAGTCACATATTCCATTCAGTGTGTTTCACCGCAGTTTAGCAGCCTATTCTGTGTACTCTGTACAGTTGCAGAATAATAAGAAATACTGTTAAGTTTTCAAACTCAAATATTAAAGTCACATATTCCATTCAGTGTGTTTCACCGCCGTTTAGCAGCCTATTCTGTGTACTCTGCAGAGTTGCAGAATAATAAGAAATACTGTTAAGTTTTCAAACTCAAATATTAAAGTCACATATTCCATTCAGTGTGTTTCACCGCAGTTTAGCAGCCTATTCTGTGTACTCTGTACAGTTGCAGAATAATAAGAAATACTGTTAAGTTTTCAAACTCAAATATTAAAGTCACATATTCCATTCAGTGTGTTTCACCGCAGTTTAGCAGCCTATTCTGTGTACTCTGTACAGTTGCAGAATAATAAGAAATACTGTTAAGTTTTCAAACTCAAATATTAAAGTCACATATTCCATTCAGTGTGTTTCACCGCAGTTTAGCAGCCTATTCTGTGTACTCTGTACAGTTGCAGAATAATAAGAAATACTGTTAAGTTTTCAAACTCAAATATTAAAGTCACATATTCCATTCAGTGTGTTTCACCGCAGTTTAGCAGCCTATTCTGTGTACTCTGTACAGTTGCAGAATAATAAGAAATACTGTTAAGTTTTCAAACTCAAATATTAAAGTCACATATTCCATTCAGTGTGTTTCACCGCAGTTTAGCAGCCTATTCTGTGTACTCTGTACAGTTGCAGAATAATAAGAAATACTGTTAAGTTTTCAAACTCAAATATTAAAGTCACATATTCTGTGTAAGATGAAGAAGGCGGGTAAAAAGGGACGGGGAAGTGGACGTGATCCTGAAAGTTCAGGGCGCGGGTCAGGACGCGGAGAAACTGTGCCTGGTGCCAGAGCACAAGAAAGAAAGACATCCACCATACCTAGCTTCATGTGTAATTTTACAGGGCGTCGCAGGACATCACTCTCGAGGTCCGACCACTGCGAACAGGTGGTCGGTTGGATGACAGCTGATACTGCTTCCAGTCGGTTAAGCACCACCCTGTCTTCCACCAAGTCCACTCTCAGTAGCCAAGAGTCTGGTCAACATAATCCTCACTCTGATCATCCTTCCTCCCACCATACACGGTCTGGTCAAAGAAGTGATCCCACACTGGGATATAGTGAGGAGCTCGTCTCATCACCAATCCTTCATTTGACCCTCTCTCCAAGCACGCTTGCAGAGGAACATGACATCTTGTGCCCTGATTCACAACCTCTAGAGGCTACCCAATCACAAGAAGATGACAGATGTGAACGGCATTTAAGGTCAAAGGAAGTAGTGGATGATGATGATGATGATGAGACACAGTTGCCATTAAATCAACCACTATTTCCGTCTCAAGACCTTGTTGAGGAGAATGTTATACAGTTGTCAATGACTGAGTATGTGGTGGGATCAAGACTTGAGGAGGATGATCAGAGTGAGGAAGTGGAGGAGGACTTGGTGGACGATGAGGTGACTGACCCCACCTGGGAAGGTGTAGAGCCGAGCGATGACAGCAGTCCTGAGGGTGAGCCATCTGCAGCACCGCAACAGGCTGGAAGAGGCAGTGGTGTGGCTACAGAAAGAAGGCGGACCGCACCAAACCGGCCCGCAAATGTTCCACGGAGCACCCTCTTGCGTAAATCTACCTTGCCAAGGGGTAGGTGTTCCGCGGTATGGCGTTTTTTTAAGGAAAGTGCGGACGACAAAAGAATTGTAGTTTGCAACCTGTGCCACACCAGAATGAGCTGAGGCATGAACACTAGAAACCTCACCACCACCAGCATGACCCGACACATGGCATCCAAGCACCGTAGTAAGTGGGAGGTACGCCTGGATCGCCCATCTGTGTCTGCAGGCCACACCACTGCCTCCTCTTCCCCTGTTTTCGGTGCCGGCCAATCGCCTGTCGAAGGCGCAGGCCCGCATACCTCCCGCCCTGCACCTGTAGCATCTGAAGCACCATCAGCGACCACATCCACTTCCCTGTCCCAGCACAGCGTCCAAATGTCGTTACCCCAGGCATTTGAGCGCAAGAGAAAGTACCCAGCCACCCACCCACAGGCCATAGCACTAACCTCACACCTTTCAAAATTACTGGCCATCGAAATGCTGCCATTTAGGCTTGTGGACACTGAGTCCTTCCGCAGCCTGATGGCAGCAGCTGTCCCTCGGTACGCGGTCCCCAGCCGCCACTACTTTTCCCGGTGTGCCATCCCCGCATTACACCACCATGTGTCCCGTAACATCACCCGTGCCCTGACCAACGCAGTTACTGGGAAGGTCCACTTAACGACTGACACATGGACAAGTGCTTGTGGCCAGGGACGCTACATTTCCCTGACGGCACACTGGGTGAATGTCGTGGAGGCTGGGAGCGACTCGGACCCTGGGATGGCACGGGTGCTACCCACGCCGAGGATTGCGGGCCCTACCTCCATCAGGGTTTCCACCAGCACCTACGTTATTGGCTCCTCCTCCTCCGTTTCCACCTCCGAATTCTCTACACACACCGCCACTCCCCCATCAGCCAGTAGCTGGAAGCAGTGTAGCACTGCAGTGGGGAAGCGTCAACAGGCCGTGCTGAAGCTGATCTGCCTTGGGGACAAACAGCACACGGCCTCAGAGCTGTTGCAGGGGATTAGTCACCAGACCGAGCAGTGGCTCTCGCCACTCAACCTGCAACCAGGCATGGTTGTGTGTGATAATGGGCGTAACTTGGTGGCGGCTTTGGAGCTCGGCAAGCTCACACACGTACCATGCCTAGCGCATGTATTTAATTTAGTGGTGCAGCGATTTCTAAAAACCTACCCCAATGTGCATGATCTCTTGACCAAGGTGCGCCGCGTGTGTGCACATTTCCGTAAGTCATCAACAGCTTCAGCCGGCCTGTTGAAGCTGCAGCAGCGCTTACAATTGCCAGCTCACCGGCTGCTGTGTGACGTGAGCACGCGCTGGAACTCCACCTTCCACATGTTGGCCCGGCTTTGTGAGCAGCAGAGGGCAGTAGTGGAGTACCAGCTGTTACACGGTCGTCGCCTCTCTGTTCAACTTCCTGTAATCAGAAGTGAGGAGTGGGAATGGATGTCAGACCTCTGCGAGGTTTTACGCAATTTTGAGGAATCGACACAGATGGTGAGCGGCGATAACGCTATTATCAGTGTAACCATCCCACTTCTGTGTCAACTGAAACGCTCGCTGCTCACAATTAAAACCGACGCTTTGCATGTGGAAGAGGTGGAAATGGGGGAGGAAGAGCTTACACAAGGTGATAGCCAGAGCACCCTCACTTCGTCTTCTCAGCGACAATTGGAGGAGGCGGAGGAGGAGGAGGAGGAGGAAGACACCGTTGCCTCCGCTACAGAGGGTAGCCATGGAACTTTAGTTCCATCTCTTCAGCGTGGGTGGGCAGAAGAGGAGGAAGAGGATGAGGATATTGAGAGTCATCCTCCTGGTGAGGACAGCGAAATCTTGCCTGTTGGTACTCTGGCACACATGGCTGACTTTATGTTAGGCTGCCTTTCCCGTGACCCACGCGTTGTACGCATTTTAGACAACACGGATTACTGGGTGTTCACCCTTCTGGACCCCCGCTACAAAGAGAATTTCTCATCTCTCATTCCTCCGGTGGAGAGGACAAGCAAAATGTTGCAATACCAGAAGGTTCTTGTCGAAAAATTGCTCCAAAATTTTCCATTTGACAACGCTGGCGGCAGAGTACGTGTTACCTTGGCCAACCGAGAAGGGGAGAAAAGGGGAGCACACAGCAGTTCCGAGAAAGGCAGGGCAACACTCTCCAAGGCGTGGGACACCTTCATGACACCCCGCCAGCACCCTCACCCTGATGCGCAGCCTAGTGTCACAAGGAGGGAAAAGTTTTGGAAGATGGTGAAGGAGTACGTAGCAGACCGTGTCAGCGTCCTCAATGATCCCTCTGTGCCTTACAACTACTGGGTGTCCAAGCTGGACACGTGGTATGAACTGGCACTCTACGCCTTGGAGGTGCTGGCCTGCCCTGCCGCCAGCGTTCTGTCTGAGCGGGTATTTAGTGCTGCTGGTGGCATCATAACAGATAAGCGTAACCGCCTTTCCACCGACAATGCTGATAGGTTGACACTTATAAAAATGAACAAGGCCTGGATTTCCCCTGACTTCTCCACTCCACTGGAGGAAAGCCCCGGGGGAACATAAACTCACTTTATATATGTTATTTACAATGATGTGAATACTCTGTATTCCCATTCACCCCTTCCACCCAAAAAACGGGTATATGGTTGACTCTTAATCTTCTCATCCTCCTCCTCCTCTTCCATATGCCCTGTGCTATAATTTTTATATAGGGCCAGCTCACCAGCGGGCCCTGTGATATAATTTTTATATAGGGCCAGCTCACCAGCGGGCCCTGTTTGCCAATTTTTATATAGGTCAGCTCACCAGCGGGCCTTCTCATATAATGTTTTATTGGGTCAGCTCTCTAGCGGGCCCTCTCATATAATGTTTTATAGCGTCAGCTCACTAGCGGGCCTTCGCATATAATGTTTAGGATGGTCAGCTCTGCAGCAGACCCTCACCCATAATGTTTTAGATGGTCGGCTCAGCGCACGTTTCCCTCTTAATCATGGCCTCAGTTCAATAAAATCAAGGAAATTTTTGGGAGAATTTGCCTCTGTGCACGTTTCCCTCTTAATCATGGCCTCAGTTCTGAAAATCAAGGAAATTTTTGGGAGAATTTGCCTCTGTGCACGTTTCCCTCTTAATCATGGCCTCAGTTCTGAAAATCAAGGAAATTTTTGGGAGAATTTGCCTCTGCGCACGTTTCCCTCTTAATCATGGCCTCACTTCCGAAAATCAAGGAAATTTTTGGGATAATTTGCAGATGATATACAAGTAAATATACAGCAAATATTGTTTGGTAACAATTTTTCGCCTAAAGTCGTTTTTATTTTCCTTTTTGTGTGTTTTATGGTCAGTCTGTAAAAATGGCGTACTACGGGCGAAAGATCGTTCCCAGCAGCGATGTTGGAGTCCAAGATGCATCCAGACATCCTCCCTATGCTGTCCCTGAACCATTTCTGTGGTGTTTCCATCATTTTCTGCCCTTTTCCTATGGACCAGGCACCCTCCCCTCATCAGAGCAGGGGGTGCCTGGTGTAATGCTCGAGTCCTCCCATTGACTTCAATGGGGCTCGGGTGTTCGGCCGAGCACTCGAGCCTCAGGGGGTGCTCGGTCAGAGCACCCGAACACCCGAGCATTGGGGTGCTCGCTCATCACTAGTAGAGTCCGATCTAACAATCTAATGTGTTTGTCAGCGGCATTTTGGAAACTAGGATTATGTCTGGAAAGTAAAGCACATGAAAGACTTTTACAGCTATGGGCTAGCAATGTCATTCATAGAACTGATTTACTGAGGAGAGGGTTTGTGTGTATGTGTGAGACAGATTGTGTGTGTGTTTGTGTGTGTGAGAGAGAGAGGGATTGTGTGTGTGTGTGTGAGAGAGAGAGAGGGATTGTGTGTGAGTGTGTGTGAGAGAGAGAGGGATTGTGTGTGTGTGTGTGTGTGTGTGTGTGTGTGTGTGTGTGTGTGCGTGTGTGAGAGAGGGATTATGTGCGTGTGTGAGAGAGAGAGGAATTGTGTGTGTGAGAGAGAGATTGTGTGTGTGAGAGAGAGGGATTTTGTGTGTGTGTGTGTGTGTGTGTGAGAGAGAGAGAGAGAGAGAGGGATTGTGTGTGTGTGTTTGTGTGAGAGAGAAGGTTTGTGTGTGTGTATGAGAGAGGGTTTGTGTGTGTGATAGAGGGTTTTTGTGTGTGGGGGGGATTTTGTGTGTATGTGAGAGAGAAGGATTGTGTGTGTGTGAGAGAGGGATTGTGTGTGTGTGTGTGAGAGAGAGGGTTTGTGTGTGTGTAAGAGAGGGATTGTGTGTGTGTGTGAGAGAGGGATTGTGTGTGTGTTTTGTCTTTATGTGTTTTAGTGTTTATGTGTTTATTAGATAATTAGTGTGTGCGTATGAGAGTGAGCATTTATGGGAGGGAGTGTGTGTCTGTAAGAGTTTGTATGTGTATGTGTGTGTGTGTATGTGTGTGAGAGAGCGTGTCTGTAAGAGTGTGCATGCATGTATGATTGTCAGATAGATTGTGTCTGTAAGAATGTGTGTGTCTGTGAGTGTGTGTGTACTGTACATGTATGAAAGTGCGTGTTTGTGTGAGAGAATGTGTGCTTCTGTAAGTGTGTTTATATTTGTGTGTATGTGTATGAGAGACAGAGAGAGAGAGAGAGAATGGAGCAGATTTACTAAGCGGAGATAAAGAGGTGATAAAGTAGAGATGACTTCTCCAGTTTATCACTTCTCCAATTCCTATCTTATTGTATGGAGCCTATTCATTAACATTTCTTCAGCTTTGGAAATCTTAGTGCATTGGCTCCATAGAATAACATAGGAACTAGAGAAGTGATATCACTGGAGATGTCATCTCCACATCACCTGTTTATCACCGCTTAGTGAATCTTCCCCAGTGTGTGCATAGGTGAGAGTGTGTGTGTATATGTTATTAGTTACTCCACTGATAGTAATTAAAGCAGAGCTTTCAGTTACTACAAAGTCGCCCTTGAATTATTAAACATATAGCGACTAGAATCCTTTATACACTGTATTACCTCTGTAAAGTGCCACATTCTAAAGAAATCTTTCATCCTAGGAGACTGACGGGCAGGTTACAGCAGTCTGTGTGCCTGCCCCGTCAGTCCTTCCGGGTACCATGTGGAATGCTGCAATGCTTCTTACAGGAGACCGGGACTGACAGAGCAGGCTTGCAGGCAAGATGTCTGCGCTGATACCTGGCTTCTGGCTAGTGTTGCCACGTTTTCTTCAAAAAAATACCGGCCATGGCATTCCCTCCATAGACTTAACATTGGACAGAAGCCAATTTTTTTACCGGCCTGCCGGTAAAATACCGGCTGGGTGGCAACTCTACTTCCAGACTCCTAGGATGAAAGATTTCTTTAGAATGTGGCACTTTACAGAGCTAATACAGTGTATGAGGACGCTAGTCGCCATATGTTTAACCATTTGAGTGCCAGAGTGGTATGTAACGCATTGCAAAGTAATGCGTTGCGCACCACTCTGGCACTCAAGGGGTTAATAATTCAAGGGCGACTTAGTAGTAACTGAAAGTTCCGCATCAAGTTTGCTGCAATCTGATAATTCCCCAAAACGCTCACAAAAAAACAATTCTTTGGAGAACTCTCTAGCATTCAAGGGGTTAAAGGAGAAGTAAAGGGAAGTGGCCATCTAATTGTGGGAACTGAGTTCCTGTAGCTTAGAAATCCTTGAAATTCACTAATTGACAGCAGAGATCTGCAGGGCTAGGTACTGTCAACACCTCTGGGAGAGGAAGCAACATCAACATCATCTCAATTCAATTCCCATGTCAGAGAATCCACTGTCAGTGGGATTGAATGCAGAGGATACAAATCTCCCAGAAGCCCTGAGTGAATATCTGATGTCACACAGCCCTGCAGATCATAGGTATATGGAGAGCCAAAAAAGAAAGTTAGGCAGAATTTCAAGCTATGGGAACGTGTTTCTCAAAGCTGAATATTCAGAGAACACAAGTCGACCTTGTGATGGCAATTGCTGTTAAAGGGATAGTAATACTTAATATATAAAAAAATATATATTGTATAGTTTATCCTTCTGAGTAAAACAAGGGTGCCCCTACTGCTGAGATATGTTTAGTTTAAAAGTTATTGCAGCTCAAACTTGAATTTTTTAGGTGGTATATTTCAATAGCCTGAAATGTTATAGTGGCACTGTTGCTACACCATCCTATGGACAGCTCTGGTCTGTTGCCTATAAACCTTAATAGGATGGTGTATCAAGTTACAACAGCGCCACTGTCAAATGTCAGGCCATCGAGATACAGCTCCTAAAAAAATGTAAGTTTGAGTTGAAATACCTTTTGAGTTAATCATCTCTTATCAGTAGGGGTACCCTTATTTTACTCAGAAGGATAAACCATACAATATATATATATATATATATATATATATATATATATATATATATATATATATATATATATTAAGTATTACTATCCCTTTAATTGTTGGCTTGGGAAGTTAATCATCTTCTTACCTATCTTGTATTGCATCTCCAGTTCAGTATATGATGCTATAACAATAGATCTACCCTCAAACAGTTATATTTATATCTATATGGTTAATGCACTTGCGTATCAACTACCCATTGTTATTTTTTTTCTATTAAGTAGCTACTCTTGATTGTTCTCTGAATTTCCACTACATCAGAATATTATCTTCTTATTACAATGCACTTGAGGAAGAGAGCTCTTAAACAGTTTATATGAAAGCTATCAAGCAGATATAACTGCATAAAGGTTCCTCAACTGAAGGACAATTGTCTGCTTCTATTGTCCTGCACTGACTTCCAAGCCTCACGCCTTTCCTGTCAGCAGAGTCCGAAGATCCCACACCTACCTCTCAGCAGAGACCAAAAGTCACTCACTTCCTTACCTTACAGCAGAATCCAAAGGTTCTCAACCTACATACCAGTGGAGGCCGAAGGTTACCTTCACCTACCTCACAACTAAGCCTACTTCACTCTTCACATTACACAGAGGCCAAAGATCAGCAATCATATACTACCTGTTCATGGCATCCACACTCCTACATTAGCAGAACCTGCCCAACACACTTTACCTCTTCTTGGAACTACGCATTACCTTAACGGGTCCAGTTACCCTTCCTCCACATTCAACACTTGGCATGATCCATTTATGGGGTACAAGGCATTTTTCCCCAGTCTTCGTGAAGCTGGTGGACATAGGGTTCTTACCGTCACCTGCCAAAAAGAAAAAAAAAACACTACGACAAAGTCTGTTCATCTGGAGGCCATAAAGCAAGGTGCTTTCCACCCTCATACGAGTCCTCAGGATCACTCCCCCCTCGGGAGGCAAGCTTGACCCTCCAGTTCTGATGAGAACATCAGTCTCTATTGGCCCATCTCCAGAGGAATCCTTCCACTTTGTTCTAGACGTACGGAGTCAGCACCCATGTGACCCACGATGAGGTAATCACTACAATCTCACTCACCACCAGCCATTCCTTCACTGGTGCACATTGTTCAGCAGTTGGTCCATAATATGCATGCTCACCTACTATATATAAAAAAAAATTATAGCTGGGATGTGACAGTTCCTCAACTGTTAAATTCTCGCTGTTTATGTCTTATAGAGAATACAACGATGGAAGATTCGGCTATTCAGGGTCGCTCCGACATGAACAACCAAGGAATAGTCACCACAATGCAAAGAAAATGCTCTACTAGCACCACAGTATCAACTTTTAGGTCATGGACTGTGGCCAAGCTGTCCAACAAACTTACCAAGCAGGGTATTCCATATCCTGCTTCCGCTGGAAAAGCTGAACTTTATCGCCTATTGTGTGATAATTCCATTAGTACACCATTCCACCTTCTCCTGGGCTTTCATCAGTAGCCTCCCCTCCTCTCTTTCAAGCCACATTGCCAGTATCCTCTCTTCCATCTCAAGAACAGCCTAATCAAGTAATTGAAATGTTAACCAACTTAACCACAGGTGTAGCCAACATTCAGTACAGGCATACTAACTTAGAATCAAACTATGCCAACATCACCAGTACGCAGTCTCTGGTGACAACCATAGACAATGCAGGTATTAACACCTTACCACCTTGGATCACTCCAGCTCACATGATCCCACAACATCTACGTCGGGACATCTTGGAAGGAACGGAGGTGAACTTAGCAGCCCTCCTCCTGGCTTCCCAGGATGTCACCAAAAACAAAACGGTTAGCTGCGGAGAAGTTTCCGTCACACTCAAGTCCAAAGATCCCAGATTAGTGCGTAAGCTGTCCATCCCCGAGTTTGTACTAGCTTTCAGCATCTACAGGGACATTATTTGCTCATCTTTTCCCCACAGACGACAGGAACAGGATAATTATTTGTATTTACTGGTTGATTTGGGCTACAAATATGGTGGCACGGTGTTCTACGAATACCATAAATCACTCGCAGCTAAATTGGCTGCAGCCATGGCTCAATTCAATTACAATCTGGATTGGAGTATATTGGACAATGAATTGTTTTGTAGACACTTTGCCGGACTTAGGTTACCCAACTGCAACCACTGCCAGTCCAATTCGCATACTTCCCATCTTTGCCTCAGCATCCAGGGGACAGGCAATACCGAATTCCTTTTCACCAGCGACTCTCAAGTTCTTACTTCCATTTCTACACAACCAACTAGGCCAGTGGTTCTCAACTCCTGCCATCAGTACCCACTAACAGGCCAGGATTTAGGGATTTCTCTGCTAAAGCACAGGTGTGGTGATCACTTCACATCTACTTTACGTACTCACGAATCATACATATAACCAGTACATTATCATTGGTCAAGCAGCCAGGTCAGACATTGCCACGTGGGACCTTTTTCTAACTAACTGGAAGGTCGCTCTATGTTCCCCCCAATCGCCCACAGGCCCATTCTAGTCTACTCAAATGCTTCGGCTGGTCATGGATTTGCCGCTATTTCCGGTTCAGAGTGGTTTGTGGAAAAATGGCCAACGGAGGTGTCAGACATTCCACAATTCTTTTCTACTTCTACATTATTCGAGCTATACCCACTAATGGCATCGGCACTACTGTGGGGCCAGAAGTGGTCTGGCCAGTTAGTACATTTTCACACGGACAATCTAGCTCTTACTCACATGATCTCTACAGGCAGGTCACGCAACAGAGACATCATGATATTTTTCAGAAAATTAGTCTTCACTGCACTCACATACGATTTCAACATCAAATGTACGTTCATTCCAGGTCATCACAACAAAGCAGCTGACCTACTCTCATGCTTCAAATTTCAGCAGTTCTTCCTACTTCACCAACAAACTTCACTCAACACATGCTCCCCACCTACCTTCCCAGATCTCATCATGCTCTGAACTTCCTTGTCAAGAGATCAGAAGAATTCATTAGACAAGCTCTCGCCCCAAACACCACCAGGAATTATGCTAAGGCATGGAAATCGTTCACCAATTTCAATATATCACTAAAACCTAATTTTCCGCATAACATTACTAACATCCTGGCTTTTGCTTTCTATTGCTACACCAACCTTAGATTGTCTCCTCTGACCATCAAACTATATCCGGCCAGGATACAACATCACCTAAGCTTACTCTCACTGTCACATACTTCTATCTTCTCTTCTAACATAACTAAACACTTCCTCAAAGGATTAACAAAAAACCACAAGAGACTCCAGCACCCACACTTACCGATTGACGGCACACTATTTAGGAAACTGGTTAACCTCCTACTATCACAACCTTTCGATAACCTTACTAACAATGTGATCTTAGTTGCTATGCACCTGCTTTTTTCAGTTTCCTTCTACCTAGCGAGTTCGCAGTTTTAGGGCTTAATTCATCTTTCTTAAGCTTTTGACACATTTCACTCTCAAAAAACTCATTTACCATCTTTCTTCCCCACTCAAAAACCGACCAATTAGCTCAAGGCACTCACATCACTTATCATGCGACACACAACACATGGTGCCCAGTTTCAGTTATCAATTCACTCCTCACAATTTTGCATGACAAACCCCCAAGCTTTCCACTCTTGCCCATGCACGATGCCCCTTTGTCCACCTCTGTTTTCCCACAACACGTTCGATGGCTCTTATCCCGGCTAGGTCTAAACAATGCCCATTACTCTGGTCATTCATTTCGTATAAGCGCTGCTACCACAGTACCCAAACATCAAATCCTGCTACACATCATCCAATGATTAGGCAGGTGGAAGTCTAATTGTTTCACAAGATATGTTTACAATCCTGTGCAAGAAATGAAAGTAGCACAGCGTTCCTTATTAAAATAAGTTCCATATACTTCAGTGTCAAATAAACTTTGCAATTCTGGTTGCTTTTTGCCTCATTTCAGGTTTGCTGTCTTACCGTCCCACCTGCTCAAGCAGTACGAGAGATTTATGGCATTACTCATTAGACACAAGTACACAACGCCGTAAGCTCTGACCACAAATGACAGTGAAATAATGTAGAAAAGCCTCCTCTACAGCATATAGTGTGTTCAAGGTTGGAATTGTGTGTATGTGTATCTGTGTGTTTGTGTGCATGTGTGCGTGTAT
Organism: Rhinophrynus dorsalis; assembly: GCA_037306005.1. Lineage (NCBI taxonomy): Eukaryota > Metazoa > Chordata > Amphibia > Anura > Rhinophrynidae > Rhinophrynus > Rhinophrynus dorsalis. The sequence goes on from CM074724.1 coordinate 384,515,722, forward strand.
GTGCCTGTGTGTGTGTCTGTGTATACTTGAAAACTAGCGAAATCTCAATGTATTCTTCCTGGTAAAACATTTTCTAAATAAAATAAATAAAAATGTGTGTGTATATGTGTGTGTCTGTGTATATGTGTTTCTGTGTATATGTGTGTGTGTCTGCGTATGTGTCTGTGTTTGTTTATGTGTGTGTATCTGTGTATATGTGTGTGTGTATGTTTGTCCGTGTTTTATCTGTGTATATGTGTGAATGTGCATGTGTCTGTGTATATGTATGTGCGTATGTCCGTTTGTATATGTGTCTGTGTGTGCGTGTATGTGTGTGCATGTGTCTGTTTATATGTGTTTGTGTGTCTGTGTATATGTGTGTGTCTGTGTATATGTGTGTGTGTGTCTATGTTTGTTAAGGTGTGTATATCTGTGTATATATGTGTGTCCCCGTGTGTATATATGTGTGTGTGTATGTTTGTGCGTGTTTTATCTGTGTATATGTGTGAATGTGCGTGTGTCTGTGTATATGTATGTGTGTATATCCATTTGTATATGTGTCTGTGTGTGTGTGCGTGTCTGTTTATATGCATATGCGTGTGTGTGTCTGTGTGTGCATGAATGTGTGTCTGCCTGTTTATATGTGTGTTTGTGTGTCTGTGTATATGTGTCTGTGTGTGTGTCTGCTTATATGTGTGTCTGTGTATATGTGTGTGTGTCTGTGTATGTGTGTGTGTATGTGTGTGTGTGTCTGTGTGTGTGTGTGTCTGTGTGTGTGTGTGTAGGGGGAGGGCGAGTCATGGGAGGAGTCGGGTATTGACCGTAACTGGTACACAGGGAGCCTTAGGTAAATTTGCCTATGTGGTAATACATCTTATGGATGATTTTAACCATTTAAGGACCAGAGGGCTGTGCGAGGGATTGCAAAGCAATGCTTGCACGGTTCTGTGGTCCTTAAAAGGTTAAAAGCTCTTTCAGAGCCACCAGTTTTTTTTAGTGTTCTCTTAACTACTTGGTTGCTTTGCAATGTTGTAGCATCAAAGTGGTTAAATAACACAGCCAGTAAAGGGTTATACAAAACTGTCACCACAAACAAGGGACACTGGGTTTTCTCTGTCTGCACTGACAACTCACAATGTGGGTGTGGCCAGCAGAGCTAAAGTGCCCCTCCCAACCCAGTGCTCTAGAACAGGAAGTTGTCATCTGTCCCCCCCCCCAACAATATGTGTTATCAGGTTCTCCTCAATTAAACACAAATTAAAGTCATTAACTCAGGTGAATCCTCCAGAATGTCTGAACCACTGACTGATTCACCCCTGTTCGTTTGAGGAGATCCTGAAATCCTGCACCATTTGTTGGTGGTGCCCAACAGGTCTGAGTTCTCTTTCTCTAGACAGATGCCCACGCTGGCTGATAGTAAATCCGGCGCTGACTTTATGCACATATATCTTTTATTCTCATACCTGTCTGTTCATATCCAATTAGACTGTAAGCTGGGCTATGTAAACTGGGCTATGGAGAACTATACTATTGTTTCTATGACGGTGGCACTTAAAGGGCAACTATCACCTGTATTAAAGTTGCCTTGATCTGAATGCTCCTTTGCACTGAACCTGTAATCCTTTTATTATTTTACATATATTATGGTATTCATTGATATACTTGCTTTTAAAGACTGGTGACGGCACCTCAGGACAGGCTTCTGGTCAACTCTGTCCTCAGCCTGTCAATCTTCGTCTGTTCCCCTCCCCAAATAGCACCTCGTTCCAACCTCCTCTGATGATGGAGGCTTCCTCCATGTAAGCTGGAGTGGTCTCATTTTCACGAGAGTGCTCCAGCTAACACAGAGAAATGGTTCGCTTTTAAAAGGTTGCACGCAGCGCTACAGTCCTTGTAGGAGGTCTTATATTCTTGATGCTGGTGGATTGTGATTATGGTGTATTGGGAACCAAACAACAGGAGTCTGATGCTGAACTGAAGCGAGAGAAGGGGAGAGAGAGCCGGGGCAGCGCTCAGCAGGACTGTTTTGAATCAATAACATCATCCCAGTCTTGCTGAGCACTGCTCCAGCTCTCTCTTCCCTTCTTTTGCTTCAGTACAGCATCAGACGCCTGTCGTTTGGTCCCCAATACACCGTAATCACAATCCACCAGCATCAAGAATATAAGACTTCCCACAAGGACTATAGCGCTCGACACAAGGACTGTAGCACTGAAGGCACACTGATAACAGTGTATAATGAAGCTCCTGGCATCGGCAGTTACAATTGGTAGCACGCTTGGAAGGTATGCAATGTTCACTACTATGTCGCCATGATAAAAATGGCAACATGTGAATCTAGCACTACATAAAGCGCGAGATCAGCCTATCACACTGTTGTGCAGTGTGAGATTCTCATGTTGCCATTCTTATCATGACAACATAGTTAATATGTCATGTGGTCACACGCTTTTTTACGTACGACCAATTAAAAGGATACAGAGAAATCCTCCATCATCGGAGGAGGTTGGAACGTGGCGGGGGGGGGGGACAGACGAAGATTGACAGGCTGAGGGGCAGAGTTGACCTGCAGCCTGTCCTGAAGTGACGTAACCGGCTGAACTTTAAAAGCAAGTATCTTGGTGAATACAGCATTATATTTAAAAAACATAAAAAAATTACAGATTCAGTGTAAAGGAGCATTCAGATCAAGGCAACTTTGATACAGGTGAAAGTTCCCTTTTAATACAACCCTGATTATTGTATTTATCGTAACACCTGCTTCATTTTTAGGCATTGCATACATTGACACCATATAAGTTAAACCTTTGAATGCCAAGCAATGCGTTGCCTACACCTTTTGCAATGTGTTGCATACCCCTCTGGCATTCAAAGGGTTAAGTTATACATGCCAGTATGCTGACAAGTAAATGCATTTAATTTGAAAGAAGAACTGTCACCATTCCAGTTCCTAACCTCAGTGGGAATATTAATCTTGACAGCATTTATGTGAGTATTACTCCCTCTTAACTTATTCCACCCCTTAGCTGGCAGCTTCAGTAGAAGTGAGGTGATTTCAGGACAGGTGAGTAATTATGCAGGATGTGACACAGAGGTCAAATAACTCATCACTGCTGAGGTTAACCCCTTAACGACCTTTGATGGTCCTGGCACGTCATGGGTGGATTTGCGTTAAGGACCCAAGATGTGCCAGGACCGTCATGGAACTCCAGGCTCCCCGCGCTGCTGCACGCCATTCGGGGAGTCCAGAAGCGGATGCAAAAAAAATTTAAAAAATGGTCCGTGGTCCTTAAGTGACGACTGCGTGCATGTGCACACAGACCTTAACCCCTTAAGGAGACAGTCCTTAACCCCTTAAGGACCATTGACGTGCCAGGACCGTCAAGGTGGTCCGGCACTTAAGGACCAATGACGGTCCTGGCATGGCATTGAGTTCAGGGCTCCGGAAGCCCTGAACTGGAATCGCCCCCCCCCCCAAAAAAAAGCGCCCTGTGGTCCTCAAGTGCTGGCTGCGCGTGCGAGCTCCAGTCCTTAAGGGGTTAAGGGGTTAAAGAGTTCTTGGGGGTTAAACACTAAGGCGTGATAAAGAGATGATAAAGTAGAGATGGTGGGGGAGATTCACTAAGCAGTGATAAAGAAGTGATAAAGAGGAGATAAAGTGGAGATGACTTCTCCACTCCAGTTATCACTTCTCCAATTCCTGTGTTATTGTATGGAACCTATGCACTAAGATTTCTTCACTTTGGAGATCTTGGTGACTAGGCTCTATAGAATAACATAGAGATTGGAGAAGTGATAACCTAGAGAAGTCATCTCCACTTTAACACCTCTTTATCACTTCTTTATCACCACTTAGTGAATCTCCCTCATGTCTCCAGGAATATCACGTCTCCAGTTCCTATGTTATTCTATGGATCCTATGCACTAAGAATGGATCCTATACACTAAGATTTCTTCAACTTTGTGCTCTTATGGCGCGATGCATGAAACGTGCGCAATCGCTATTTCCCGTGTGAAAACCACTAGGGAATAGGTTTGTGCACAATTTTGTTGAATTGCGCATGAAAATTCAAGATTAGCGAACGGCTGCGTATATATATATTTTTTTTGTGGGCGTGGCTAAGATTAACAAATCTGTGGAATAGCGAATGCGCCTAATGAAAGCACTGCTATTGCGAATGAATGTATACGTCTGTGTAGTGTTGTTGGAAAATGGATTTTTTATGTGCGATTCAAGAAGCGTTCGGTATTTAGCTTCCTGGATTAGAACATGCGCAAAATCTATCTGCGCACAAAAATGCTTTTATCCAATGCGAACGATTCTTGCATCGCGTCATTAGTGCATTGGCTCCATAGAATAATATAGGAAATCAGGGGGCGGCTGGCCTGGGGGGCAGGGGTGCAATTGTCCCTGGGCCTGTCATATATCTGGGTTGATGGCCCACTGTTTTACTAAAGCTCCAACTACACTAGTGATATCATATAGGGTACAATTGAAATGGAGCTACGCAAGTGATACCACAGAGCTGCAATCCAAATGGAGATCAGGGGAGGGCTGGCCTGGGGAGCAAGGGGGCAATTGCCCCCCCCAGGCTGGTCATGAATATGGGCCAGTGGGCCACTGCCTCACTCAATTTCCCATTTGTTGCTGTAAATAGAGTATACAGAATTTAAGGAGCTACACGAGTATTGTAGCTCCATTTCAATTGTAAGCTCTGTGGTGTCACTAGTGTTGCTCCATTTCAATTGTAAGCTCTGTAGTGTCACTAGTGTAGATCCATTTCAATTGTCATCTCTGTGATATCAATTCTGTACTACCATTTCAGTTATAAGCTCCGAGGTATCACTTGACTTAATCCATAACATTAATGCCAGCTATAACATTGACAAAGGGTTTGGGATGGGACATTGGGCTGGAGCGGTAATAGAAATAGGCCACTTAATTGTACTTGCCCCCCAGGCCAAAAGTTGCCAGCCCTCCCCTGATGGGAGCATAGTAGCATAACCTATTTCCCTTGTAAGCTCTACGGTTCCATTAATGTATCTTTACTTAAATTGTAAGCTCTGTGGCACCAGTAATGTAGCTCCCTTTCAATTGTAAGCTCTGTGGTACCACTAGGGTAGTGCCATTTCAATTGTAAGCTCTGTATATCAACAATGTAGCCCCATTTCACTTGAAAGCTATGTGATGTCACAGTATTTCATAACATTAATGCCAGTTTTAAAATTAACAAAAGTGATTGGGCTGGGACAGTGGGCTGGAATGATAGTAATAATGGACCACTTAATTGCACTTGCCCCCCAGGCCACAAGTTGCCAGCCCTCCCCTGTAGGAAATGGAGAAGTGATATCACTGGAGAAGTCATCTCCACTCTATCACCTCTTTATCACTCCTTATTGCATCTCTCTCCTTAACTACTAAAACAAAAATCTCATTACACTTTTTAAAAACTAAGAGCACAACGCACGGGCAGATTAAATAGATACTGTTAATGATAACAAAAGCTGTGTGGTGACAGATCCACTTTCAGGCGAACATGTCCATTAGAGAAGGATGATTAGGTAAGAATTATATCTCTACACCTGGAATAGACAAGTTTCTTTGCAAGCTTCCACATTATCCTGATAATCATTTGATTTTGACGCAGTCTAGAGAGGCTTACAGGTTCAAAGGGACAAGAACTGGAGAAAAAAAACATCAATAATTATGCATCTCATTAAGCAGTTATCTTCAGGTCTCCGGAGAAGCAGAAAAAAAGGAATGCCTTCCAATTAGTGTTATGCCAGACATAAGAAGCAGAAGGCATCTTCAGGGTTTTGTATAGGTTGTTTTTTTAACTCTTTGAGTTCTTGGGTTGCATGCAAGGCCTCTGGTGAGAAGAAGGAGAGTGTGAACAAACAGCAGTAGCAGCTGGGTCCCACAAAATGAGCACTACCGCAGCACCGCCCAGGTCAAAAGATTAGTGCACAGTCAATGAGGAGTTGTTCTACTTAAAGGGATAGTAATATTTGAAAATTACTAATCCCCATATTGTAGCTTTGTTAAAAAGAAACTTATTGCCCCCAGTGTCAGCTCTCAAACCCTTATGGTTTGAGAGATGATAGCGCCCAAAGTTCCCCCTTCCCTGACTGAACGCTGACTGCAGGGAAGCTGTCGTATGACAGTCTCATGTGCATCAGGCGGCTCTGCAGCTGAGCCGAGATCGAGTTTATAAAAAAGAATTGTTACACTGAAACGGTCTTCTACGTGTGCTTGGTTTGCAAGCACACGTAGAAGATTGAAAGATTTCTTTTTTATAAACACGATCTCGGCAGTGCTGCAGAGCCGCCTGATGCAAGTAATAACGAATATCCCTGCAGTCAGCGTTCAGTCAGGGAAGGGGGAGGGAGGGGGGAACTTTGAGCTCTATCATCTCTCAAACCATAAGGGTCTGAGAGATGACACTGGGGGCAATAAGTTTCTTTTTAGCAAAGCTGCAATATGGGGATTAGTAATTTGCAAGTATTACTATCCCTTTAAAGATGTACCTTTTACAACCCAAACATGCATATTACATATCTGTAGACAAAACAATGGGAAAGCGCCACTGATTGTTTTGTCTATGGATTGTTACCATGGAACGGGAGCAGTATGGTTCCGATGGACAATAGCAGCAAACCCTGAGTTTTTTTTTTTTTTTTGGTTGCTGGAGATGATACTGTGATTAGATTGTACTTATTATGATATTATTATTTCTTTTGATATGTATATATCTACAGGTGCCCTTTAGTACATTTTGGTACTTCTGGGTTGGAATGATATAGGGGTACCTGTTGGGAAAATGCCTATGAGCTGCATAGCAATTTGTAGAGATACTAGTGTAAAAGCCCGTGTACACGGGGCAAGGTCCGGTTAATAATAACCCTTTGAGTGCCAGAGGGGTATGCAACGCATTGCCTTGCAATGCATTGCATACCTCTCTGGCACTCAAAGGGTTAAGAGGCCGCGACCTCACTGCTCCACGCGATGCAGTCTTGCGTCGCCTCACTCATGCGATGCAATCATGCGCACTCAAAGGGTTAAGAGGCCGTGACCTCACTGCTCCACGCGATGCAGTCTTGAGTTGCCTCACTCATGCGATGCAATCATGCGCACTCAAAGGGTTAAGAGGCCGTGACCTCACTGCTCCACGCGATGCAGTCTTGAGTTGCCTCACTCATGCGATGCAATCATGCACAGTAGAGACTGCCCGAAAGCGTGCAGTCTCTACTGTGCATGACGGCTTCTGACAAACATCCTAGCGAATTATTATATAGGATTTGTTTGGGATTACATTACATACACTGACATTCCACGTGCAAACCCATGCATCATTTGCTAGTGTATTATATATATATACTAGTCGAACAGCCCTTTACACAGGCCACAGTGCCACTGCCACACGGTCGCGGGGCAGTCACGCGCAATAGAGACTGCTCGCGCCACGGCTGATACAGAGCTGGACGTTCCTTCGGAGTGCCCAGCTCTGTATGAGCCGCGGCGCGGGCAGTCTCTACTGTGCATGACTGCAGCACGTGCAGCAGTGTCTACTGCGCATGTCGCGGCGTTACACACGATTTTGCGAATTATTATATAGGATTCTGTCATATTACTGATTTACTATTGGTACATGGTAATTTCGTTCTCTATGATAATTTTTTTTTTTAAAACATTCAGTCAATTATTGTAATGTGACACTGGTTTTATCTTGGGAAATATTTTTAAGGAAAATACAAAAATGAAATATGTTTCTTGCATAAGTATTCAACCTCCGTGCTGTGGAAGCGCCCAGTTTACACAGATGAAAGAAATTGCACTAACGAGGAGACCGTTACCGTGCCATTGGCCTCCATCTGTGAAACACTACAGTTGCTGTCTCAATTTCAGGATAAAACCTCACTGTTAAATGATTATTGGTCAGGCTGTAGATGGGAAGGGAAATGAGGCTCAAAGGGCATTCTACAGAACCTAGAAAAAAAGTAATACAAATGTATGGATTTGGAAAGGGGTATAAAATAATATCCAAGTGTTTGGATTTCACAGTGAACAGAGATGGATCAATAATCAGGAAGTGGATGCTCTCACACCACCCGGCACTGCTAAGAAAAGGCCATTCCACAAGACTCAGGGCTCAGACAAGAAGACTTGTGTGCATGAGCAGATTGTCTTGTCTGGGATCGGGCATCCCCCTGTGGGCCACTAGATCATGGGCCGGTGGGCGAGATCAGAGGATCTCACCTCACCGTCTCAAGATATTTTGAAGGAGAGGTCTGTGTTGCCATCAACACGTGCACTCTCTGTGACAGCCTTCGTGTTGCTTGTTAATGCAGAGCACCAGGATATGACATAATATCCTGGCGCCTGCTCTTCCATGCTACATAGGGGCCACAAGGGGGCGTTGATAAGGACGCCAGTGCTGGAGGCTGCACTGACTACTCACTCCCCACACTGGACCACCAGGGAATGCAAGAGAGGAGGAAGAGACATGTAGCAAAGAGATATGTTGAGAGGCAGAGGAAAAGAAGACAAAAAAGACTAGATGGAGAGGGAGGTGGGTAGGAGAAAGGCAGGGGACTGAGGGGGTCTGACTGAGCAATATTAGGGAAGAGGGGAAAGCAATGGGAGAGAGTGGAGGGGGGCAGGAAGAGGGGATGAAATAGACTGGAGGAGAGAAGAAGCAGCAAAGGGGCCTGTATGTAGACAGTGACAGGGGGTAATAGGCTGGGAATAAGAGTGTAGAAAAGGGCCGGGGGAAGAGAGAGTGGGGGGAAAGGGGGTGGGAGCTTCTAGGGTTGTATTTAACCCTATGAGTGCCAGATATGTATCAAAAATTATATATATAAACACAAGCTAGTAGGCTGCTTTAAAAAAAATGCCCGGGCTGGTATTCCCCTACAATCCACCCCTGTTTGTGAGAGAAGCCACAGAAGGGTGGGGGACAGAAAGCATTACTCAAAAACTACCATCTGAAAGCATGTCTGACGTTTGTCATAAAGCATTAGAATGCCCCAGCTCCAATACTGTCAAGTGAGGCCAAGATAGACCTATTTGGCCAAATCTCAAAGCATTATGTGTGGCACAAACCAAACGCTGCCCATACTTCAAGACACACCATCTCTACAGTGAAGTGATATCACTGGAGAAGTCATCACCACTTTATCACCACTTTATCACCTCTTTATCTCCACTTTATCACCGCATAGTGAATCTCCCCCCATGTGATACCCATTACAGTTAGTAAACTATATATGAGATAACTTATACTTGAGACTGTATAAATATATTATATTACTAGTTACAAAGCCTGTATACATGGGCTGATACGGAGCGGAGACCTCCGGATGGCTCACAGCCTGTCTGTGCTCCTGGCTCCGGGGCAGCAGCAGAGGCGCTGGGTGACAGTTTAGGTAACAGTTTGTCACCCAGGCGCCTTCGCTGCTGCTCCGGAGCCGGGAGCACAGACAGGCTGTCAGCCTCCTGGAGCTCTCCGCTCCAGATCAGCCCGTTCTGCAAGTCCCCACTGCGCATGTGCGGTTACACACACAGTGAGCGACGCATTCTAGGACTTTATGTTATAGGATTATTACTGTAACCTTTGCAACACTTGCATATATTGTAACCACATCTGCACACACCAGTGACATTCAACCAGTTGTTTCTTTGAATTGCACATAGTGGGTGACAGGTAATTACCCAGTGTTTTCCATCGACAGAAAACAAATTTGCCATCCATAGTTTTTAAATGATCAAGCTTTTTATCCAAGTGTATTCTAGCCCAATGTTTGAGAATAATATATTTTATCTGAAATGCTTTTTTACTGCACCTAGTAATACAGCAAGGAACTTTTAATCCACTGACATTATTTCTACATTTCTGATTGGACCGGGTGATGTATTATTCATAATCCCTCGGTATAATATTCTAACCTGAAGCCCCTGTCATTCTGTTCTTTGCTTGGGTTTGTTACTTACAGACGCATTCTTCCAGGTTGCATTCCAGCCCGCTGCCAGCTGGGGTGGTGGTGGTGGCATTCTCACACCTTCAATTGGGGTCAGTACAGTCCTGATTTTTTACCGAGGTCAATCATATAAGAGCATACTAAGTAAATATGTTAATTGCCCTTGAAAGGGATAGTAATGTTTCATAATAAAAATACCTGTAATTAATCATCATAGTATTTGGACTTTGGAGAGTGTTATTTCAATTCTGTCAGAGTTGTAGTTCAAGAGTAATTCAATGACAAATTATCCCCCTCCCGCCCCTTTTACTGATGTAACACTGCTCAGCCAGATCAGAAGGGAGGTGCCCAGGTAGACTGCAGAGAGGGACAATCTTCAATTAAGATAAGGCAAAAAGCTGAAAAACTTGTCAAGGGGGGCAGGGCTTTCATTGTTCTCATAGGAAGAAGATTGTCCCCTGCTGTTATCTGTCTGGTCTATGGACTGGATTCCACATCTGAGAAGAGATGACTTACACTAGGTAAAAGGGGCGGGAGGGGAGACTTTGCTTGTGAATATCTCTCCTCTCCTACAAAATAAAATAAAGATAAAATTAAGTATTACTATCCCTTTATGCTTGGCTGCATAGCTAGAGGTATAACAAGCAGGAAGAGGGAGATTGTGATCCCTCTGTATAGAGCTCTAGTGAGACCACATCTGGAATACTGTGTACAGTTCTGGAGGCCTCATCTGCAAAAGGATATAACTAAAATTGAGCGGGTTCAAAGAAGAGCTACAAAAATGGTGGAAGGTCTAAAGCATAGAACTTATCAAGAACGACTCAGAGATCTAAATATGTATAGTCTGGAGGAAAGAAGAGAAAGGGGGGACATGATTGAAACCTTTAAATATGTTAAAGGACTGAACAAGGTTCAGGAGGGAAGTGTGATTAATAAGAATCTGAATACAAGAACAAGGGGGCACAATCTGAGGCTAGTTGGAGGAAAAATCAAGAAAAACATTAGAAAATATTATTTCACTGAAAGAGTAGTAGAAACTTGGAACAAACTTCCAGCAGAGGTGGTTGATAAATCCACAGTAACACAGTTTAAACATGCCTGGGATAAACATGTATCTATCCTAAGATAACAATAAAGGAATACTAAAGGGCAGACTAGATGGACCAGGTGGTCTTTTTCTGCCGTCAATCTTCTATGTTCTATGTTAATCCCTTAACAACTGGGGAATCCGGACGCAGACACGACTTAATGACCACGGAGCAATATTTTTTTATTGCTCCGTTGCGTTCCGGACTCCCCGAACGGCGTGCAGCCGCGGGGGGAGCCCGGAACTCGATGATGGTCATAGTACGTCATAGGTCGTTAAGTCAAATCGACCCTTGATGTACTATGACCGTCAAGGGTCGTTAAGGGGTTAAATCATTGGAATGTTTACAATAATGTCCATAATGTCCATCCGGCCTTATGTTTAAAAGGAAGGTGATACAATTCCACTGCACCCTAGAGGCATGTAAAAATGTCCTAGAATGACATTGATTTAAATGGTGATTTTTAACCTCTTGAATTCTGAAGCAATGCATTGGAGACCTCTTTAGCATTCAAGGGGTTAAAGGTTCTATTTAAATGAACTGGTGTTTTTCATTTGCCAACCAGGGGAGGAAATAGGTTTGCCTAGAATTGTACTACACCACTTTTATAGATATGACACCATGAGTTAATTTTGTGAGATTCATAAGGCACACACACAAACATACATGCACACACATGCGAGCGTGCACACACATATATATATATATATATATATATATACAGACACACACAAGCACGAGCGCACTCACACACACATACACAGACAGACACACAAATATACAGACGCACAAGCATGAGCGCACACACACACATATATATAGACACACACATAAACCATATACAGACACACACACATATACCGACACGAGCACGCATGCACACACACACACACATATATATATATATATAGACACACGAACACACACACACACATATATAGAGACACACACACATATACAGACACACACACACACAAATACAGACATGAGCAGGCATGCACACACACATATATAGACACACATAAAGATATACAGACACACACATTTATAGACACACACATATACAGACACGAGCACGCGTGCACACACACACGCACATATAGACACACATATAAACTATATACAGACACACACATATACAGACACGAGCACGCGTGCACACACACATATAGACACACATATAAACTATATACAGACACACACACATATACAGACACGAGCACGCATGCACAAACATATATACACACACACATATAGACACACACACACATATACAGACACACAAACACACATATACAGACATGAGCACGTGTGCAACCACACACACACATATATAGACACACACATAAATATTTATAGACACACACATATACAGACACGAGCATGCATGCACACACACATATATAGATACACACATAAACATGTATAGACACACACACACACACACATATATAGATACACACATAAACATATATAGACACACACACACACACACACATATAGACACACACACATATATAGACACATACACATATACAGATGCACACACAGACTTTTTCTGTTTAAACTAAAAATTTTTATTAAGATTTAAAGGAATTAAAAATGCATAAACTTAAAAACATATACATACATACATACAAGTATAATAAGATTGAGACGCACACACTCATATACAGACACACACAGACATATACAGACACACACATACATATACACACAGACACACATATACAGAGATACACACAAACACATATACAGAGATACACACACACACACATATACAGAGACACACACACACACATGGATTGCAGCTGTCTATCTTTCTACATATAACTCTCGTAAATTCAAATCTCTCTCCGCTAGCAACAATCTTTCTTTGGCCATAATCGTAAAGTTAAACTGGCCTTCTGGACAATTTGTAGCCCTGCAGGTTTATGGTATGGGATATATATAGATTTACTTGTGGGCTTCGCTTAGCACAAATTGCATTAGCAATGGAAAATCCCGGGTGGTGAAAGCTGTAGCCGGCTTGTTAAACGAGTACGCAGTGGCGGGGAAGCCCGCAGCTGTTAATTTATATCGTACCTGGCGGTATCTCTCTGGCAACTAGGAAAATATTGTCATTTTTTGGGGGATTAAGGCCCTATTAAAGGCTGAGCATTGCTGGGAGTGTTAAGAAAGCTGTGCCTGAACGAAGCCAAGGGAGTCACTACTTCTGTAACATATTTTATATGATTTAACCCTTTCAAGGGCTAAAGGAGAACTAGCACTTAATAATATTAACCCCCCACTGGCCTAATGGCCCTTCTTGTTCAAAATATATCATCTTCAGTCTACCTGGAGGCAAGAATGACAGTTAATGTATGTTTTATCCAGTGTGAACAGGCAGTGTTTGAGCCTACTAAACCCTTTAAAGAACCGGGGTTTAGAGAAGACATTGTGAAGCAATGTGTTACCATGTGAAGTGAGCGGAGTCTGAGGTCCTGTGGCCCTAATAGCAATTGTCATGTCCATATCTGGGAACTTGCTCATCTTGAGCCCCCGGAGAGGGCTTGTGTGCTTCCTACAAGAGGAAGTCAATGGCGTGATTTGCGTCATAAAGGGTGTGTGGCTTCATTGGGAGGGTGGTGTGTAAACATGTTTGTAGCATAAAATGGGTGGGGAGTGGGAGAGAAAGTGTGGGAAGGAGGGGAAGTGGGAAGTACAGGGTGGGAAGGAGGATTAGTGGGAGGGAAGTGGGAGGTACAGGATGGGAAGGAGGAGTAGTGGGAGGGAAGTGGTAGGTACAGGGTGGGAAGGAGGAGTAGTGGGAGGGAAGTGGAAGGTACAGGGTGGGAAGGAGGGGAAGTGGGAGGTACAGGGTGGGAAGGAGGAGTAGTGGGAGGGAAGTGGAAGGTACGGGGTAAGAAGGAGGAGAAGTGGGAAGTACAGGGTGGGAAGGAGGATTAGTGGGAGGGAAGTGGAATGTACAGGGTAAGAAGGAGGAGAAGTGGGAGGAACAGGGTGGGAAGCAGGAGAAGTGGGAGGGAAGTGGGAGGAACAGGGTGAGAAGGAGGGGAAGTGGGAGGTGCAGGGTAGGAAGGAGAAGAAGTGGTTGTGAAGTGGGAGTAACAGGGTGGGAAGAAGGAGAAGTTGCTGGGAAGTAGGAGGAACAGGGTGGGAAGGAGGAGAAGCTGGCAGGAAGTGGGAAGAACAGGGTGGGAAGGAGGAGGTGTAGTCAGGAAGTTGGAAGAACAGGGTGGGTAGGAGGAGAAGTAGGTAACAAATGAGAGGAACAGGGTGGGAAGGAGGAGAAGTGAGTGGGAAGTTGAAGGAACAGGGTGGGAAGGAGGAGAAGTGGGCAGGAAGTGGGAGGAACAGGGTGGGAAGGAGGAAAAGTGGGTGTGAAGAGGGAGGAACAGGGTGGGAAGGATGAGAAGCTGGCAGGAAGTGGGAAGAGCAGGGTGGGAAGGAGGAGATGTAGGTAGGAAGTTGGAAGAACAGGGTGGGTAGAAGGAGAAGTGGGTGAGAAGTGGGAGGAACAGGGTGGGAAGGAGGAGGTGTAGGCAGGCAGTTGGAAGAACAGGGTGGGAAGGAGGAGAAGTAGATAAGAAGTGAGAGGAACAGGGTGGGAAGGAGGAGGCGTAGGCAGGAAGTTGGAAGAACAGGGTGGGAAGGAGGAGAAGTAGGTAAGAAGTGAGAGGAACAGGGTGGGAAGGAGGTGAAGTGAGTAGGAAGTTGAAGGAACAAGATGGGAAGGAGGAGAAGCGGGCAGGAAGTGGGAGGAACAGGTTGGGAAGGAGGAGAAGTGGGCAGGAAGTGGGAGGAACAGGATGGGAAGGAGGAGAAGTGGGCAGGAAGTGGGAGGAACAGGATGGGAAGGAGGAGAAGTGGGCAGGAAGTGGGAGGAACTGGGTGGAAAGGACGAGAAGTGGAAAGAACAGGAAATGAAGGAGGAGAAGTGAGAGGGTATAGGCCAGAACAGGATGGGAAGAGGGAGAAACCACTGCAGGAAAATCAGCCTCAGTCCCCACCATAGTGTGTGTGTGTGTTAATATTAGAAGGCGTTCTATTTTAAGTCTCAACCCAACAGCTACAAATCTATCTGCAGGGCTCGAAAGAAGACAGATAAAGGATCAGCCTACCAAACAGAAACCAAACCAAATGTTCTTGTTGGAAGTCAAGCACTGGCCTTGTGAAAAGTCATATAAGCGTTAGAAGCATCTTGGGCAGCTGAATCTGGCACAGCAAGTGGACATAAAATGAATATATTTATATATA
This sequence comes from Rhinophrynus dorsalis, assembly GCA_037306005.1. NCBI lineage: Eukaryota > Metazoa > Chordata > Amphibia > Anura > Rhinophrynidae > Rhinophrynus > Rhinophrynus dorsalis. Next base: position 384,531,027 of record CM074724.1, read on the forward strand.
TATAATGAATCTGATTTTCTTTTTCTCAAAAAGAAAAATAATCCATTGCAATAAGATCTTATACTCTACCACGTCTGCTGGTAGGCTATTCCACTTATCTACCACCCTCTTAGTGAAGTAAAACTTTCTTTCGTTACATCTAAACCTCTGGCCCTCTGGTTTTACATCACACAGAGCATTCAGTGCTGCAGGCAAATTGCAATACTGTATTACATCTCATAGAGCATTCAATGCTGCAGGGAGACTGTACTCATTGTATTAGATCACACAGAGCATTCAATGTTGCAAGGATACTGTAACAACATATTACATCACACAGAACATCCAGTGCTGTGAAGGAGAGTGTAACATAGTATTACATCACACAGAGCATTCAGTGCTGCAGGGAGACTGTAGCATTGTATGAGATCACACAGAGAATTCAATGTTGCAAGGACACTGTAATAACATATTACATCACACAGAACATTCAGTGCTGCAGGAGAGTGTAACATTGTATTACATCACACAGAGCATTCAGTGCTGCAGGAGAGTGTAACATTGTATTACATCACGCAGAACATTCCGTGCTGCAGGGAGAGTGTAACATTGTATTACATCAAACAGAGCATTCAGTGCTGCAGGGAGACTGTAGCATTGTATTACATCACACAGAGCATTCAATGCTACAGGGAACCTGTAACAACATATTACATCACACAGAACATCCAGTGCTACAAAGAAGAGTGTAACATTGTATTATATCACACAGAACATCCAGTGCTGTAAAGAAGAGTGTAACATTGTATTACATCACACAGAGCATTCAGTGCTGCAGGGAGACTGTAACGTTGTATTGCATCACACAGAGCATTCAGTGCTGTAGGGAGAGTGTTACATTGTATTACATCACACAGAGCATTCAGTGCTGCAGGGAGACAGTAACATTGTATTACATCACACAGCGCATTCAGTGCTGCAGGGAGACTGTAGAGTTGTATTACATTGCACAGAGCATTCAGTGCTGCAGGGGTACTGTAACAATGTATTACATCACACAGAACATCTAGTGCTGCAGGGAGACAGTAACATTGTATTACATCACACAGAGCATTCAGTGCTGCAGGGAGACTGTAGAGTTGTATTACATTGCACAGAGCATTCAGTGCTACAGGGAGACTGTAACAATGTATTACATCACACAGAACATCTAGTGCTGCGAAGGAGAGTGTAACATTGTATTACATCACACAGAGCATTCAGTGCTGCAGGGAGATAGTAACATTGTATTGCATCACACAGAGTATTCAGTGTTTCAGGGAGACTAACATTGTATTATATCACACAGAGCATTCAGTGCTGCAGGGATAGTGTAACATTGTATTACATCACACAGAGCATTCAGTACTGCAGGGATAGTGTAACACTGTATTACATCACACAGAGCATTCAGTACTGCAGGGATAATGTAACATTGTATTACATCACACACAGCATTCAGTACTGAATGAAGAGAGTGCAACGTTGTATTGCATCACACAGAGCATTCAGTGCTGTAGGAAGACTATAACATTGTGTTACAACCCGCCTTGATGGTCAACTGACCAGAAAACTTTGGAAACAGAAATTCAGTCAGCTTACTGTCAAGGATATAAAAATTATAAAAAAATAAAATTAATTAAAAAAAAAAATACAAAGTGTAGGTATTTTGAGTGTACATATTATGTACTTGTGTAATGTGTAAAGATAAAATCTATATTTAAATCAATGGGAATGTTATTTGTCTCCTATGGGGCAGTTGATTTGTCCCAGAATTAGTTCAGATCATTTCATACATCAGCCTAGTGTTGCCATGTTTTACTTTTGCCAAAACTGAACTGAGGCAAAAATGCTTTAAATGCACAGCAATAAGCCACATTTTTGGTGGTCAATTTCTAACTATAATTCTTTCCAAAGGGAAGCCTAATTTATGTCCTGCAGGCCATTTTTAAGCAAATATTGCCCTCAGGAACTCTCTAACATTCAAAGGGTTAAACGTCAGCAGGCAGCTGCAAGACCAGCCAGTTAGAATTAGTGCTCAGATAGATAGATTAGATAGATAGATAGATAGATAGATAGATAGATAGATAGATAGATAGATAGATAGGAGCTATATATATATGACATAGATAGATAAGAGATAGATAGATAGATAGAAAAGAGATAGAGATATAGATAGACAGAGGGATAGATAGATATTTTCAAAGCAAATAGGATATTGATCCGGGGAACTATTTGACACACACACCTACACACCTACATTGGAAATTGCTCCAGAGGGCTTTTTGTTGCCTTCCTCTGGATCAACAGGGGTGTTATTGGCATGGGCTGGACTTGATGGACGCATGTCTTTTTTCAGCCTTATCTACTATGTTACTATGTAGATAGATAGATAGATAGATAGATAGATAGATAGATAGATAGATATGAGATAGATCGACAGAGGGATAGATAGATAAACAGATAGATAGACAGAGGGATAGATAGATAGATGGATAGATAGATAGATAGATAGATAGATAGATAGATAGATAGATAGATAGATATGATATAGATAGATAGATAGATAGATAGATAGATAGATAGATGATAGATATGAGATAGATAGATAGATAGATAGATAGATAGATAGATAGATAGATATGATATAGATAGATAGATAGATAGATAGATAGATAGATAGATAGACAGATTGATATATATTAGATAGATAGATAGATAGATATGAGATAGATAGATAGATAGATAGATAGATAGATAGATAGATATGAAATAGATAGATAGATAGATAGATATGAGATAGATAGATAGATAGATAGATAGATAGATAGATAGATAGATAGATATGAGATAGATAGATATCTAAGAGATAGATAGATAGATAGATATGAGATAGATAGATAGATAGATAGCTAAGAGATAGATAGATAGATAGATAGATAGATAGATAGATAGATAGATATGAGCTATATAGATAGATAGATAGATAGATAGATAGATAATAGATAGATAGATAGATAGATAGATAGATAGATAGATAGATATGACATAGATAGATAATAGATAGATAGATAGATAAGGGATAGATAGATAGATAGATAGATAGATAGATAGATAGATAGATAGATACGAGCTATATAGATAGATAGATAGATAGATAGATACGAGCTATATAGATAGATAAATAGATAGATATGAGATAGATAGATAGATAGATAGATAGATAGATAGATAGATAGATAGAACCTCTGACACCCTGACGAAATCAGACAGAAGACCCCAAAAGTAGACTATCCTGGTCAAAACCAAACAAGGGAGTCCAAAACTGAACTGCCCTAGTCAAAACCAGGCGAAGGATCCAAAAACCTGACTGTCCTAGTAAAAACCAGACAAGGGAAGCCAAAATCAGAATGTCCTAGTCAAACCTAGACAGGAGATCTCACTACCAGTCTGTCCTGCTCAAAACCAGACAAGGAACCCAAAACCAGGCTGTCATGGTCAAAACTAGAAAGTGGAACCCAAAACCAGACTGTCATGGTCAAAACTAGAAAGTGGAACCCAAAACCAGACTGTCCTAGTCAAACCACACATGAGATCTCAATACCGGAAACCAGATATAGGAACCCAAAACTGCACTCTCATGGTCAAAACTAGACAGGGAAACCCAAAACTAGACTGTCCTGCTCAAAACCAGATAAGGGAGACCATAACCAAACTGTCCTGCTCAAAACCAGACAAGGAAGTCCAAAGCTGGACCTACCTGGTCAAAAGCAGACACGTGATCTAAAAACCAAACTGTTCTGGTCGAAACCGGACAGGAGGGCCCAAAACTAAACTGTTCTGGTCATAACTAGACAGGGTAGGCCAAAACCGGATGGTCGTGGTCTGAACAGGGCAGAGATGGCCAAAACTGGACTGTTGGTCAAAACGGGTAACCCCCCCCCCCCCACAAAACTGATCTGTTCTGGTCAAAATTGGTCAAGGGAGCCCAACATTGGTCTGCCCTTGTCAAAGTCTCAGGAGCAGATCTGGAGAGTTCCCAGGTATGACAATGTATTAACATGAGAAATAACACAAAAAACTATAAAAATATGTGTATTTCAATAAATACAGATAGCCAACACATTTGATTAGTAGTTCATGGGTTAACGCAACTGCAATTTGAAAATATGTGAATAATATAAAATTTAAGCCTTTGTCGGGCTTTCTCCTGTCAAACAGGGTGTCCATTTTACATAACAAGTTACAATTACATTCATTACCAAGCCTGAAAAATCGCTATGCTAATAATACAGAAACCTTAGAACCCGCCTCAGACAAACATAAGTTATAATTAATTGTATTCCTGTGTGAAACAACCATGGCGACGGCTGCCAGGAAAAAACTGAATAGTTTGCTGGCGTAAATATTTCAGACAGAAAAATAATGAGAAGAGATGCACTGTACTGGTGTGGGGAAGGTTACAAGACAAAATTTGCATTTCTGTATGAATGTTTATAATGAACATATGCAGAGCTTGATTTATAGATACTTAAAGGTAGAGTAATACTTAACATTTAATATATATATTGCAGGGCTTATCCTCTTGAGTAAAACAAGGGTACCGCTAGGGGTGGGCGAAAGTTGTGGCCGTGTTCCCGCGGGAAATTTCACGAAAACCACATTGTAATCCGCTTTTTCACAGGATAATCCGGTTAAAATTTTCACATTTTTTGCCCATTGGCCAACATTTTTTGCCATTTTTTTTCAATGGCTAGAAAGTTTCCGCCCATTGATTTACATTGTTTTCGCATTTCTGCTATAAAACCGTGACGTTTTCACTGAAGGCAGACACAATAGAAGCAACTACAGAGCGAGATAGACGTGCTGTGCCGTTCTCTTGTGATATTTTTCAAAAAGTGAGGCAGGAGAGGCTCATAGTGACTCCTATCACTATGAGCAGGGTAAAAAATAATCAATGGAGGAGCTGGAAGGACCATTATGTGTCCACTGAGTCTGAGGAGCAAGGGACCACTACTGTACCAATGCTGTCCAGTCCCCCTAATTCACCCCAAGGGATCTTGGGGAATTTAATGGGAAGGGAGGGAGAAAAGGGAATGGGAAGGGAGGGAGAAAAGGGTAGTACTAGTGAGAGCAGGACAGGTCAGCTGCCCGTACCTGCTGCAAGATGTGCTGCCCCTGCTGCCAGTGCCACCATTTCTGTAACTGCAGCCACTAGTGTTGTACCTTTTGCCAAACATGCTGCCCCTGCTGCCAGTGCCATCATTTCTGTAACTGCAGCCACTAGTGTTGTACCTTTTGCCAAACATGCTGCCCCTGCTGCCAGTGCCACCATTTCTGATCCTACAGCCACTAGTGTTGTACCTGTTGCTAGTACTGAACCTGCTGCTAGTACTGAACCTGCTGCTAGTACTGAACCTGCTGCCACCAATACTTTGCCTGCTGCTAGTGTTTCTTGTAGTACTCGGGTGGGGGGAGAAAATTATGCCAAGTGTGACATCAGGGGACCTTCTGTCACATTGCATGTCACCTCCTACAAGCAGTAGTGAGATGTCTGGAATAGAGCAGCAGCACGTAGGGACTAGTGGTGGTGGTGGTGTTGGAGAAGCTGGGGTGGAAGAGACATTGATGGCCTTTTTATCAGAAACTGAGAAGGAATGGGAGACAGGGATGAGGATGGGCATCACCACCACCACCACCACCACTACTAGCAGTCAGCTTCTGGAATTAGCAGAAATTGCAACTGCTCTAATTCCTGCTGCTGCGGAGATGAAAGGGAAGCAGGGTGCTGAGGATAAGGCTAGTGTGTCACAGACCACCATGGACACAGTGGGAATGGGGTCAACAAATAATACAGGACTAGGACAGGTTCCACTTGCCAGCAGTAGCAATACTCCTCCTGATCCTAGTTGCAGTGCTAAATCTGAGACAGTAGCAGCAACATTATCCACTGCCACAGAAAGTGAAGGGGAATGTGGAGGACAAGAAGAAAGAGACCATTCTTCTCCACCTGTTCCCTATCCCTCCCCCCAGAAGTCATGGGTGTGGGATTATTATTCTCTTCCGACAGGCACAGTGCAGTCATCATCAACAATGGTATGGTGCAAAATTTGTGACAAGTTAGTGAGAAGGGGAAATGAGGTAACACACCTTGGCACAACCACCCGGATAACACACATGAAACACAGACACCATGACATTTACTCTAAACATGTTAAAGCCAAACACCCGTTACAGAAATCTAGCACCTCTGTTACTGTACCACCTGACTCTCCAGAAAGGTGGAGATCAATGAGGAGGAAGAATAAAGAAACCGAGACAGACACTGGAAGTTCCATGACGAGTGAAACAACTAGCTCGCCATCAACATCACCTTCTTCCTCTAGGGTAACAAGTACATCTCCTGCCAACCCACCTCATTCATCGTTACCTCCCCCGCCAAATGATAGCCACTCTGTTAATGTTAGGATATGGCAGTTCGTCTCTATCCATTGCACACTGTGTGGTGCACTGACCACAGATGCCAGTGTGGTGGAGGAGAATCGATACCAGGTCATCAGGTGGCATCTGAGGAGATTCCATCCCACAGAATATGCTAGGATTCTGGCAGGGAGGGATCATCATTACTATTAAACTGTCAGCAAGTTGTCATGTGTCCTTAGTGGGGTCTGGACAAGGGGTACAGGGACAGCAGCAATACTTGGTTTTGGGTGTCATGGTGTTTGGATACAGTTGTGCCCCCAGACGTTATTTACCACACACACACTGTGCACATTGCAGTTGTTGATGGAAGCCACAGTTCCTGTTCTCAAGGGAAGAATATATATTCTAATAACAACACACCCATGATGATTTTGGAGGAGGAGCAGGTGGAGAAGATTTAATGGTCAACTTGTTCTTTTCTCCTCATATACTGGGGGCTACTTATTCTGCTGCTACTGCTACAGGCTCATCACTGGAGCCAGTCGTGGCAAGTGGAACCTTCATCATCCATCTTCCATGTAACTGCTATTGTTGATCCCATTCCCTTTCAACTGACTAATCATCCTGCTGCTTAAACAACTCAGCAGCAGCAGTACGAACAGCAGTTGCAACTCAGGAGGACATCTGACAGTGGCCACTGGCCAACATGACCTGTTGGCATTACGCCAGTAGGGCATTTTATTTTTTCTCTCAGAGTTTGTGTTTTGAAAAAAAAAAAAAGAAAAAAAACTAGTCCTACAAAAAAATGATCCATTTTTGGGGGGTTTGTTTCTAACAAGCCTAAGTCCTACAAATCAACGTTTCATTAGGGCTTGTGCCAAACTAGCTTAAATCCTACAAATCAATGTTTCATTAGGGCTTGTTCCAAATAAGCTTAAGTCCTAAAAATCAATGTTTCTTCAGGGCTTGGGCCTCTAATAAGTCTAAGTCCTACAAAGGCCTCTAACAACAAATCATCTTCTACAAAATACTCTATCAAGTCAAGTATCAGTCCACCCCAGTGGCAGCTTATGTCAGGGGTCCCTGTCTCTGTCACTTTAAATACAAATGTCTTATTTTATTTTATTGATTTATTTATTTATTAACTGTCCCCCCAATACCAGTCAAGAAATCCCCCCAAAACAAATTCCTTGTTCAAATGATTAATTCATTCACCAACACAGGCACCCTCCTCAGATCCCTTTATACCATGTCTTATGGTTTTTATTTTATTTAGGATTTCTTCTTTATTAAGTGCCCCCCAATCCTAGCAAACAACCCCCCAAAAAACATTCCCTGTTTGACTGATTCTTTCCCCACACCCCACCAACACAGGTACCCTCATGCCCCTTTTATACAATGTCTTTGTGAAATAATATATTATTTGTAATGTGTTGTGTGTAACGTTTATGTTCCCATTGATTTCGATGGGCAAAAAAAGCAGAAAATCGGCACTTTTCGTGGGAAATTTTTCTCCACAAATTTGGGCCATGGAGCATGATATTTTAATACTGTCAGACTTGTAGTTCAAGAGTAATCGAATGATAAAGTATCCCCTTCCCGCCCCTTTTACTGATGTAACACTGCTCATCTCAGAGCAGCAAGACTGTCCAGATGGATAGCAGAGAGGGACAATCTTCAGTGATCATAAGGAAAAACCTGTCAAGGGGGCAGGGTTTTCCTTATGATTACATTAAGAAGATTGTCCCTTGCTGTGATCTGTCCGGTCAAGAGACCAGATTCCACATGTGAGGGGAGGCGGCTTACACTAGGCAAAAGGGGCGGGAGGGGGATACTTTATCATTCAATTACTCTTGAACTACAACTCTGACAGTACTGAAATAACACACTCCATGGCCCAAATACTATGAAGATTAATGGAAGTTGCTTTATTTGTGAAACATTACTATCCCTTTAAGTGGTTATGGCTGGAAAATATTTTGCAGCAGTCCAACAGACATGTGAAGAGGACACAGTAGCATATACGTTTTTGCATACAAGTCTGGAAATCATAGTGCATAGGCTCCATAGAATAACATAGGCAGGGGCGGACTGACAGGACCCAGGGCCCCTGGTCCAAAAAGAGGTCTGGGCCCCCTGCAGAAATCTCCACAATGCCCCTTCCACCTCCACAATGCCCCCATCATCTCATCGCCACAATGCCCCCTTCTCTCCACAATGCCCCTTTGATCTCATCGCCACAATGCCCCCTTCTCTCCACAATGCCCCCTTGATCTCATCGCCACAATGCCCCCTTCTCTCCACAATGCCCCCTTGATCTCATCGCCACAATGCCCCCTATCTCCACAATGCCCCCTTGATCTCATTGCCACAATGCCCCCTATCTCCACATTGCCCCCTTCATCTCATCTCCACAATGCCCCCTTTCTCCACATTGCCCCCTTCATCTCATCTCCACAATGCCCCCTATCTCCACATTGCCCCCTTCTCTCCACAATGCCCCCTTGATCTCATCTCCACAATGCCCCCTTCTCTCCACAATGCCCCCTTCTCTCCACATTGCCCCCTTGATCTCATCTCCACAATGCCCCCTTCTCTCCACATTGCCCCCTTCATCTCCACAATGCCCCCTTCTCTCCACAATGCCCCCTTGATCTCATCTCCACAATATTGCCCCCTTCATCTCCACAATGCCCCCTTGATCTCATCGCCACAATGCCCCCTATCTCCACAATGCCCCCTTGATCTAATCGCCACAATGCCCCCTATCTCCACATTGCCCCCTTCATCTCATCTCCACAATGCCCCCTATCTCCACAATGCCCCCTTCATCTCATCTCCACAATGCCCCCTATCTCCACATTGCCCCCTTCTCTCCACAATGCCCCCTTGATCTCATCTCCACAATGCCCCCTTCTCTCCACATTGCCCCCTTGATCTCATCTCCACAATGCCCCCTTCTCTCCACATTGCCCCCTTCATCTCCACAATGCCCCCTTCTCTCCACAATGCCCCCTTGATCTCATCTCCACAATATTGCCCCCTTCATCTCCACAATGCCCCCTTCTCTCCACATTGCCCCCTTCTATCCACAATGCCCCCTTGATCTCATCTCCACAATGCCCTCTTGATCTCATCTCCACAATGCCCCCTTGATCTCATCTCCACAATGCCCCCTTCATCTCCATAATGCCCCCTTCTCTCCACAATGCCCCCTTGATCTCATCTCCACAATATTGCCCCCTTCATCTCCACAATGCCCCCTTCATCTCCACAATGCCCCTTCCACAATGCCCCCTTCATCTCCACAATGCCCCCTTCCACAATACCCCCTTCATCTCCACAATGCCCCCTTCCACAATACCCCCTTCATCTCCACAATGCCCCCTTCCACAATACCCCCTTCATCTCCACATTGCCCCTTCCTCAATGCCCCCATCTCCACAATGCACCCGTCTCCACAATACCCCCCTTCATCTCCACCATGCCCCTACCTGCAGTCCCTGGTGGTCTAGCGGCGTGGGGCGCGCCTCTAGTAATGTAGAGGCTGGGAGATGATGTCATCTCCCAGCGCTCTGTATTACTAGAACGGCCCGGCGGCCGTTGTAGGAGAGCTGCTGAGCAGCTCTGGAAGTGGCTGCGGCGGGCCCCCTTCGGTCACGGGCCCTCGGTCCGTGACCGAATGCCCGATGGTCAGTCCGCCCCTGAACATAGGAAATGGAGAAGTGATATCATTGGAGAAGTCATCTCCACTTTATCACCAGTTTATCATGCCTTAGTGCATCTCTCCCACAGAGATCTTAGTATATCACAAAAACAGCAGCATTACAATGATTAGGAAATAAGACAAATTAAGATATGTCTTTATAAAACAGGAATTTACTGAATGTTTGTTTTCCTTTACTGTTTATAAATAGTTTTACTAATTTGACAGCCAGAAAATCTAATTATGCACAGGTCAATCCAGAGAGCTCCTTTAACAAATGCTTGTTTAAATGTATTATTACTTAAAATTGTCAGTCACACTCTTAAAAATGTTGCAGTTGTTTAGTTTTCCCAATTCATACCCTTTCCCTGACATTGTTTCATTCTGCAGTGAAAGAGCTGACAGGGTCGACCAAAAGAGCTAGGGTTGCCATGACAACCTTACCCTGCGCTCATATATGGGAGAATTCTCCCTCCATATGAGCCCTTTTACCACATCATCATGAGCACTAACTGTGTTGTACGTAGTGCTCATGAAGAGGTGAAAGAACTCATTTCTAAGGAGTCAGTTAACAGATTAGCTCTATGCCAGCTCTGTGCAAACTGTTTTTACACTTTAAAGGGATAGTAATACTTTGTTTTAACTTTATTTTATTTTGTAGGCATTAAAAAAACATGAAGAATGATATAAGTCTCAAACCTTTTCGGTTTAAGAGATATTCACAAGCAAAGTTTCCCCTCCCCGTCCCTTTTACCTAGTGTAAGCCATCTCTTCTCAGATGTGGAATCCAGTCCATACACCAGACAGATAACAGAAGGGGACAATCTTCTTCCTATGAAAACAATGAAAGCCCTGCCCCCCTTAACAAGCTTTTCAGGTTTTTCCCTTATCTTAATTGAAGATTGTCCCTCTCTGCAGTCTACCTGGGCACCTCCCTTCTGCTCTGGCTGAGCAGTGTTACATCAGTAAAAGGGGCGGGAGGGGGATACTTTGTCATTGAATTACTCCTGAACTACAACTCTGACAAAATTGAAATAACACTCTCCAAAGTCCAAATACTATGATGATTAATTAGAGCTGCTTTTATTATGAAACATTACTATCCCTTTAATTATTTATTATACATACAACATACATACATACATACTATTAAAGGGAGATATTTCCTATGCCTCTCTTAACTACCAACCTGAGTAGTTGCTACTTCTGTTCCTGCAGCCTAACATCACATTGTTACACTCAGGACTGGATGTAACAATGCAATTTTTGGCTCTGGGAACAAGAAGCAGCCACTACTCTGGTCTGAAGGTAAGAGATGCAAGGGAAACATTGTAATATTATGTCAATTTAATATTATAAATTATAGCAAGTAACAGGCTATAGATTATGATAACAGTAACAATGAAAAAACAAACAAACAATGAACAAACTGCAACATATAAATTACAAATGTCCCCAGCCCTTGGCTGGGGCTAAGGAGAGAGAGAGCTGATGGTCTGAATATTAGGTACAGTCAAGAGGAAGCCCCTGAATCTCCCTTACCTCTGCTTTTTATTCCCAGTGGAATGTTTTATGGGAGGTAACTTCCCTAGAGTAGGCTGGCCTATGATGTCACTGCTAGAAGCACATGGCCTACACACTGCCTCTAGTGGACCCTCCAAAGCATTAACATTATTATGCTTTATTTATGATATAAATCATTAATTACTAATCAATACAAGGATATAAGTACTGGTGCTAATCAGTTCTTAAATAAATCACAAAAACAGTTTGAACATTGCTGTCATAGCTCTAGGTTATTAAACAGACCCCCAAAGCCTGTCTTCGGCTGGGTAGGGTTGCTATGGCAATTCCAGCTTCATCGGGTTGATGTCAGGGAAAAGGAAAGGGTCATTTTTAAGTGACTGACTTTAGTTAATCATTTAAGTGCTAGAGATCTCCAATGCATTGATTTAAATCAACTTAAAAATAAGCATTAAAATGGTTGATGTACTGAGCAGAACTAGAGTAATTCTGGATCATAACATCAGCACATTATTTGTTGGAGACTTTGATGGCATTCAAGAGATTAAAATCCCCATTTAAATCAATGGACAATATTGTCTCCCATGGGGCAGTTGATTTAGTGAACAATTACTCCTGTGCTTCTTGGACCATCACCCTCACTATCCCTTTAACCCTATGGGCCATATGTTTAAAGGGATAACAGCAAAAAAATTTCATATGAACAACAAAAATAAGTAATAGTGTGTATGAATGACATATTTTCTATAGAGTATACGACAAACAACTAGAAATGTCTGTTGTGTACGACACAACTCCAGAATTGCCAGGTAAAGGGGCGGGGAAAGGGCATGGCTAAACTATTCTCCAGAGTCGTTTAAAAGAAAAAATTTGTCATAACTAAGGACAAAAAAAATTGTACGTTAAGAAAAAAGTGGATTCCCTCCTCCTCCCATTTTAACCTACCTCTGCTCTCTCCCATATCTCTTACTTCAGATATATCCAGTCTCCATTCATTCAAAGCTCATACATGTCAGCACTACCACCTCCACAATTTGCTCTCTATTTTCCTAGTTGCAACCATCCGTTCTCATCAAACATATGTGCACTCGGTACACTTAGCTGCGACATCCAGACTCTACAACCTTCTTGACTCCTTAGACTGTGTGTACTGCAGCGACTGGTCTCCTGTTTACACGCACTTTCTACCTGCTACCCTTATGTATGCATTACATTCCGTTATGTACTATTTTTGCTAATATATTGTACTAATATGTACCTTTGGAGATGGAGTGTTACTTTCAGATACCATGTATCAACCATTGATTTGTACTCTTGTGTATTTCTTTTTTCATGACCTTTGTTATGTATTTATACTTACCAATAAAGATTTTGAAAATGAAAAAAAAAAAAAAGAAAAAAGTGGAGGAAATGTGAAATTCTGAATGTGATAAACCTATAATAATTGAAGGAAACTCAACAAAAGCACAATTACCATACCTATATACTGACATTTTTGTCTTTAGCTAAGACATTTTTGTCGTTAGTAGGGTTGCCACCCAGTCGGTATTTTACCGGCAGGCCGGTAAAAAATTGGCTTCTGTCCAATGTTAAGTCTATGGAGAGAATGCCATGGCCGGTATTTTTTTGAAGAAAAGGTGGCAACCCTAGTCGTTAGGTACGATAATTTCAGTTAGGAATCATACTTCAATAACAAAACGAGGTATTTCTGATCACAACTGACACTCTCTGAAAATATTAATGAGCCCAACGACACTGCACTTTAAAATGTCGTTACAAATGACAAAAGCTATTTTGCTACTTCTCTGAACATATGACTCTATGCGTTCTAGTGGGGTATGCAACACATTGCATACCCCTCTGGCACTCAGAGGTTTAAATGATCTTGCTGGGAGTGCTGTAGGTAGGGAACATATATATATATATATATATATATATATATATATATATATATATATATAAGCTGACTTGCGCTGTGTGACACGGATACTGCAGTGTGGTCAGTGGGAATTAAAGACTATTAGGCTGCCTAAGGCAAGTTGTTTGCACTCATAAATTGCTTCTATTTGCCTTGTTAAGCATCAGTTATCCACGATGCGGCTGTCTACCTGTCCATAGTCACAGAACATCAAGGGGCTGAAGGACCTTCACTCTACAGAGCTTAAATGACTGACATGATTACATTATCCTGCCCCCAAACTCCACATGGGTCTAATGACTGTCATTACTGATTACACTCACTGAGCTTTATTCATCAAGATAAATAATCCTGGAACATGCCAACTGAATCATGGAGGCAGGGGTGAATGAATACTCTGTCTGATTTAAATGGGACTTTTAACCAACCGGATGCTATAGAAGTGTCAAATACTTTGCTAAAAGGCACATCTCAGCCCCAGAATTGCTCCTACCAACCAAGTAGGTGGGGTGGGGCAGAAAACAGAATCCCCTTGGCTGTAAAGCAGCCCTTCTACCTTGGAAACTTCTTGTACTAAGATGGGAGTGTCCAAATGATACATGGGTGGGGCTTAATCAGGTGGGCTATTGGAAGGAGGCCTTTGCTATAAAGTGGGTGGGAATGCAGGTGGAATGGGGAGGGAGTGGGCAGAATAGACAGGAAAGTGGGTGGGGTTATAGCTGAAGTCACCAAGCTGGAGAATCAGCCTTTGTTCCCAGGGACCTTATCATTTCTATGAAAAAAAATACAGCTATTGTAGGGCTTTTCCTGTTGAGTAAAATAAGTGCATTCCCACTGCTGAGAAATGCATATTTCCAGATTTATTACAGTTTAAAACCATGCTTTCTTTTACATTAACAGTGCCTCATGTCAACAAATTCCAATAAGTTATTCTGTTACATTCTATCTGAGAGGAAAGTCAGTGACATACAGTTCTCAATAGAATGTGATAGAAACTGCTGAGTCACTTCCTGTCAGTTAGAACTTTCAGGAAGTAATCACACTGTAATTCACTTCCTGATTATTTGAACAGTTATAACATTAGAACAAAACAACTGATAGTGATGGGAGTGACATTATTTTACTCAGCATGAAAAGCTCTATAATATATAGGTTGTTATTAAAAAATGTACTGCTTCTTTAATCCGATATCAGAGTCTCCAGGGGCAGTTATGGAACATTCCCAGGTATGGTGACCTGGAAGTATGTGACTCTCAGCCACAAATATCACAATACCCATGTGCAACCTCCATAGAGAGAGAGGGTTCATGTGCTGCCGGGCCGGAGATGTCAATGATGCAATTTGCATCATAAAAGGGGGGTTAATTGGGTGGGTGAAGTTTACTAATTGTGTGCCTTAAAGTGGGAGAAATAGAGTGGGAAGTAGGAGAAGTGGGCAGAACAGGGTGAGAAGCAAGAGAACTGGGCAGGAAGTAGACAGAACAGGGTGGGAAGGAGGAGACGTAGGTGGGAAGTAGGAGGAACAGGGTGGGAAGGAGAAGAAGTGGGCAGGAAGCAGGAGGAACAGGGTGGGAGGGAGGAAAAGTGGTTGGGTACTGGGAGGAACAGGGTTGGAAGGAGGAGAAGTGGGCAGGAAGTAGGAGGAACAGGGTGGGAGGGAGAAAAAGTGGGTGGGAACTGGGAGGTACAAGGTGGGAAGAAGGAGACATAGGTGGGAAGTGGAACAGGGTGGGAAGGAGAAGACGTAGGTGGGAAGTGGTAGGAACAGGGTGGGAAGGAGGAGATGTAGGTGGGAAGTGAGAGGAATAGGGTGGGAAGGAGGATACCTAGGTGGGAACTGGGAGGAACAGGGTGGGAATGAGGAGAAGTGGGCGGGTTGTAGGAGGAACAGGGTGGGAAGGAGGAGACATAGGTAGGAAGTGGAACAGGGTGGGAAGGAGGAGACGTAGGTGGGAAGGAGGAACAGGGTGTGAAGGAGGAGAAGTGGGCAGCAAGTAGGAGGAACATGGTGGGAAGGAGGAGAAGTGGGTGGGAACTTGGAGGAACAGGATGGGAAGGAGGAAAAGTGGGTGGGAAGTGGGAGGAAAATGGTGTGAAAGAGAAGAAACTCAACACTACTGGAGAATCAGCCTCTGTCCCCGGAGACCCCATAATTAAGTCTGGAAACCAGAGTTGCCGGGAAGGATCCAGAAGGTTCCTGGGTATGCTCTACTCTTGCAGTCAGGAATATAACTACAAAGGGTGCAGAGGATGCCGTTGGGCTGGGATACCAGCATTCAAAGGGACCTGAATATTCCCCAGGGTCCAATAGGCTCTAATTAAGCCACTGTGTATATTTTTTGTATCAGGGGGGCCCTCAATGTTTGCGCTGGGGTCTGCTAGTGACTGCTTAGGCCACTGCTTGCAGTTCAGTCTGGACCACTGGAGGTGAACAGTTGGTTTCTTTTCTGCTCTCCCCATTGGTCCACAAGGATTCCCTGACAGGTCTGTTTCCAAGGGAGCAGATCTGCCGATAGGATACTCTCTGATTGATAGCTGCCCTTTAAAAGTGAAAGAAATATTGTTTAAGGCAACTGGCAACATTAAGACCAAGGTGTCAGCATGCGATAAGAGTCTACAACTGAATGTTATTTAATTATTTATAATCCTCTAACATATCTTGCAGAGCCGTGCATTTAGGGAGAACTAATTAAAACCAAATCACACAGAGGAACAGATTAAGACAGAAATTAGATTGAGCCCTGCACATGAGCGCATCCCGTATATGGCAAATAACACGCATTCGTGCGGCTCCCTAATCTGTGGGTGTTGGAGACGTGTCTAGCATTGAAGGGGTTAAAGGGATAGTAATACCTAAAATGTAAAAAAAAATATGTTGTAGGGTTTTTCCCTCTGAGTAAAACAAGAGTACTCCCACTGCTGAAAGATGTTTCATTCAAAAGTTATTAATTTTCAAAGTTGAATTTTTTAGGTGCAATATCACAGTGGCCTGAAATTGTACAGTGGCGCTGTTGCTACACGATCCTATGGACAGCTCTGGTCTCAGGACCATACATCTCCATAGGATGGTGTAGCAACAGCGCCACTGTAAAATTTCAGGCCACTGTGATATTGCACCTGAAAAATTCAACTTTTGAATGAAACACCTTTCGGCAGTGGGAGTACCCTTGTTTTACTCAGGGGGATAAACCCTACAACATATTTTTTTTTACATTTTAGGTATTACTATCCCTTTAACCCTTTGAGTGCCAGAGGGGTATGGAACGCATTGCAAAGGGATAACAATTTGAGAGCCCGAGGGGAGTGCACTGCATTCCTTCGCAAGCGTTCCCCTCTGTCACTCAAAACATTACGCTTTTAACTCCTCAGATGCTAGAGAGGGACCCAAAAACATCCCTTAGAGTCACTTGTGTCTATAGGTATAGTTCTGCATTAAAGGGATAGTAATACCTAAAATGTAAAAAAAAATATGTTGTAGGGTTTATCCCCCTGAGTAAAACAACAGTACTCCCACTGCCGAAAGGTGTTTCATTCAAAAGTTATTAATTTTCAAAGTTGAATTTTTCAGGTGCAATATCACAGTGGCCTGAAATTGTACAGTGGCGCTGTTGCTACACCATCCTATGGAGATTTATGGTCCCGGGACCAGAGCTGTCCATAGGATCGTGTAGCAACAGCGCCACTGTACAATTTCAGGCCACTGTGATATTGCACCTAAAAAATTCAACTTTGAAAATTAATAACTTTTGAATGAAACACCTTTCAGCAGTGGGAGTACTGTTGTTTTACTCAGGGGGATAAACCCTACAACATATTTTTTTTTTACATTTTAAGTATTACTATCCCTTTAAGTCAATGGGAATATTTCTTTCTCCTCTAGGGTGACGTAGATCGCTCAATTTTTCTTATGAACGTACGGCCCGTCAGTCTGCGTTCACACGGGTTTCGCGGCAGTGAAATCGTTATACCGGGGAACTTTCAAAATGAGCTGATCCTGACATATTTAACCCTTTGAGTGCCAGGGAGGTAATTTGGACCAAAGTTGCAGCAAGCTGCACTGACATTCATTGCTTAAAGGGATAGTAACGTTTCAAAATAAATGCAGCTCCAATTAATCTTTATAGTTTTTGGGCCACATAGAGCATTATTATCATTCTTTACGATGAGTAGTCCCAAGTGAATAATAAAGTTTACCTAGTGTAAGCCGCATCCCCTCAGATGTGGAATCTGGTCTCTTGATTGGACAGCTCACAGCGAGGGACAATCTTCTTACTGTGATCATAAGGAAAACCCCGCCCCCTTGAAAGAGGATGACAGGTTTTTCCTTATACTAACAGAAGATTGTCCCTTGCTGCTGTCCACCCAGACGGTTTTTCTGTGCATCTTTACATCTTTACATAGGTAAAAGGGACAGGAGGGGGATACATTATAATTCAATTGCTCTGGAACTGCACATCATAGAGAATTATAACTCTACATGGCCTTAATACTATAAAGAATAATCGAAGCTGCATTTATTTTGTACAAGTATATGAGAGGTCAGTACAAGGATCTCTGCGGTGAGCTATTTATTCCAAGGCCTGATCAGGTGACCAGGGGACACCCCTTGAGATTAGAGGAAAGGAGGTTTAAACTTCAGCAGAGGAAGGGTTTTTTTTACGGTAAGGTCTGTCAAATTGTGGAATTCATTGCCCAGGGAGGTAGTTATGGCAGATACAACAGATACATTTAAGAGAAGATTAGATACATTTCTTTCAAAAGGGAACATACAGAGTTATACTGTTTATCAGTAGGCTGATCAGGAAGGTCTGATAAAGACTAATCTAATTGGTAGCAGGAAAGCTATAAAATTCTCAGTCACTGGGTTATGAGGCAAAGGTTGAACTTGATGGACTTGTGTCTTTTTTCAACCTAATTTACTATGTTACTATGTTACTATTTTGAAACATTACTATCCCTTTAAAAAAGTCTCATACAGCACAGTAGGACTTACGTATAAAAGTTTTGTAAATTGATGTAAAGGTGGTTTTTAACCCCTTGATTGGTAGACAGTACATGGGAAGCCTCTCTACCAATCTAGGGGTTAAACGTCTCCATTAAAATTCAGGAGAATGCTTATTTATTACCCATAGTGCAGTCCTAGAATTGAACGACTTTTCTACATAAATGCCATTGTTACCAAACTCATCCGCATTTTTATCATATGTTCTAAATGCTGTAATAAGATTACCCGTGTCAACGTACCTTTAATTTAATTAAAAGAATGACCCACATACCTATCACCTTTTCATCCAGAAGTCCAAAGTATCTAAATAATTTTTGTATTACATCTGTAGATACCTGTATTTATCATCTTAGTCTGCCTTTAGTTCACACTTACTTCCATAAGACAGTAAATTTCAACAGTCTGAATGAGAAACACTAATTAATCCATGATTCTTTAGAAAAGTGTGAATTAGGGGCATTACTTGGTGCTCTCTAAAGCCTCAAGCCTCATGCTTAGAGGCTTGGTTCTTGTTGACAGAATTGGACGTGTAATGGTGCTAATTTTCCTACTAATAATGGTGCAGTTAGTTTGCTCTGTGCACTAATAACTCATTATATAGAAACATATAATTTGACAGCATATTAGAATACATTTGCTGATGTAACCTGTCCATCTCCCTATCTATGTAACTCAGACCTATTTTATTCTAAGAATAGCAATATAGCTATGTCACAGTACCTTGCTTCCAGCGCCGCCGCTTCAGCGACACTCGGCATCTTTCCACCCGTCATCTGCAGGCAAGAGGCTTCAAGCATGCTGCAGGCCTCTGTTTTATGTGTGTTTGTTTCCTGTAGTCTCCTCCTACCTACTTCCTTCCTCTAGCTGCTCCTCCTAACTACTTCCTGTGGAGTGGTTTAAAGGGCAGACTTAGTCCTGACTCAGTCACTCTTACGTTGTTGTTCTGAGCAGTTCATTTTCTAGTATTCATGATTCCTGTGTATGATCCGGCTTGTCTGTCCATCCATTCTGGTGTTGACCTGTGGCTCTGTCTGACTATTCTCCTTGGCGTTCCGATTTGGCTCAGATATCCTTTCCAGTGCAAACCTGTGGCTCTGGCTGACTACCCGCCCCGTGTATGACCTAGGCTTGTCTGACTACCCACTCTGGTGTTGATCTGAGGCTCTATCCACTGCGCATCCAGCATACATACACTCCAGTGGATATCCGATCTGGTGCAAACTAGTGGCTCTGGCTGACTTCCCTCTCCGTGTATGACCTAGGCTTGTCTGACTACCCACTCTGGTGTTGACCTGGGGCTCTAACCACTGTGCATCCAGCATTCCATCGCTTCAGTGGATATCCTTTCTGGTGAAACCTGCGGCTCTGGCTGACTACCCACTCCTTGTATGACTTTGGCTTGTCTGACTATCCGATCTGGTGCTTACTAGAAGACTCTGTCTGTTCACTCAGTTTGTTGGTTCCGTTATTCAGACATCCTTCCTAGTACTGACCTGGGGCTCTAGCAGACTCCTAGCTACTGACTGCAGGCTGAGTCAGTATCTCTTGGGTGTTACTTTACCACGAGACTCCAGAGGGCTGAGGCCTAGTCTCGGACAGTGTGGTGCAGAGAGTGGGAGACTGCTGATACAGTGCTCGCTGTTTCAATCCCCACTGTGTATATATAGTATATATATATATCTATATATATATCTATATATATATATATATATATATCTATATATATATATATGTATATATTGCATTACTGTCATTATTCTCATAATAAAGGTTCTATTAACTATACCGTCTGACTCCTGGTCTTGCTTGCCTACCATAACAAGCTATCCTAAGAGTTTTCACATTCATTTACATTTTTTGCTTCAACCACCTCTGCTGGGAGGCTGTTCCATGTATTTATTACCGTTTCTATAAAGTAGTTTTTTTTATTACATTTTCTCTTATTTTTCCACTTTCCAGTTTTAGGCCATGTTCTCTGCTTCTAGTATTCCTTTAGCTAATCCAAAAACCAAGACTGCACTCAAGGACTCCCAACATTCATTGTATTTACTATACAAAGAGAAGAAAAAGTATATCTAAGTGCAACATGTTTATTAAATAAGTATAGTAAAATCACACATACTAATGCGCACTCACAATAGCCCGAAAGGCAAAATGCATCTCAGGGTCCCAGACCCCCTTTCTGGTCATGATGGCACCTTCCCCTCTTCTTTGTCCACATGTCTCTCCTCCGATATGATCTTTACTCTGTTGTCCATTCTGCTCTCTCCGTGTCGGTCCAATGATATATATATATATATTCAGTGCCAGTCCCAGCCCCGATCCCCCACTAGGATATTCCCATTATTTTTAAATTTCAGTGTTTTCTCCTCCCTTATCCCTTATATCACCCATCTTTTGTGCAGCCTGTTCATGTATTATAACATAGTAACATAGTAGATAAGGCTGAAAAAAGACATGCGTCCATCAAGTCCAGCCCATGCCAAAAACACCCCTGTTGATCCAGAGGAAGGCAACAAAAAAGCCCTCTGGAGCCATTTCCAATCTAGTCCCATGTGTGTGTATGGGGGGGAATTATTCCTTCCCGACTCCAATTGGTAGTCAAATAGTTCTCCGGATTAATATCCTATCTGCTTTGAAGCCAACTGTCATAATTGTCAATATTGTTCTGTGCTAGATAGGCATCCATTGCTTTTTGAATGCAGTTGCATTATCTGCAAGCACAACATCCAGAGGCAAAGAATTCCATAGCCTTACCGCCCTTACTGTAAAGAATCCCTGCCTTTGTTTTAATGGATTTTGTCTTAATGGATGACCTCTTGTTCTTAGCTCAGCTCTTTGCATAAATAACTGTGAACACTGAATATATACATCATTGGACCAACACATACAAGACATAAATATACAGTTATTATTAGGTCTTACAATCATTATAAAAAATAAACATAATGTCCATAACAATTGCCATAAATCTATATTCAAAAGTCAATATTCACATTTTTGTCAGACTTCATAGAAAACACGGGGCGCCCTATGTTGATGGCCGTGGCACACCAAAGTGCCACGACACCCTGGTTGAGAATCACTGCTGTAGAGATTCAGGACCCTCCACGGGGCAGCTCTTCCTTCAAGGAGTCAGATTAACCCAGTCAGAACTGATTATTCAGAGCATAATTTTCTTACCATAGTAACTTGGTAAGTGGGGAAATCATTAGAATGTGCTACTTCCCCTTTAAGAGACACCAATTGCCATAGTTATAATTCCCTATTAACCCCCTGAGTGCTAGAAATGTCTCCCATACATTGCAATGTAATGCTTTGGATACATCCACAGCAGCTAAGGAGTTAACAAAGACTTTTTCTGTTTGTGTGATTCATACTGAGAAATATGTTCTAAATTACTACTATTTTTTGACTCTATAATTCACGCGTATCAAGAATTATTCTAAAAATACGGAAATGTAAAATAAACGAAACCGCAAAAATACCACAAATTATCCACCGCTTTCGGGGATTAAAAATTGTTATGTTTTTGGAGTCGGCATTTGTATCAAGTGGTTGGAGGAGGATTAGAGATGGATAAGAACTTAGGCAGATGGTAATGAAAAGTCTAAAGAAGTTCACAGATTTCAGAATGTATCTTCCATTGATCTCCAGTGACAGCACACCTGACTTACTGCTCTGGCGCCCGGCGCGCACAGCCTCTTCCACACACAACAATGTTCTCATTAGTTCTCTGTAGTAATGTTGTTTTAGCTCTTTCATGGGAAATATTTCACTGTTTATCTACTGATCTGCTGAGAAATTACACCTGAAGCATCTGCCGTGAAGTGGAAAGAATTGTTATTTATTATGTGGTTTTAACATAATAAACATTGCATACTCCTTTGGTCCTTAAGGGGTTAAAAGAACCCTGATATGAATCTATAATTGCGATTTGGTGCTAAATCAGACCCTACACCTGCCTAATGTCAATTTACGGATCTACAAATGCCAAAAAGCCTCTGTAACCTTTTTTTTTTTACTTTTCATATTCTTTACTTTTCATATTCTGAAAATACTCAATATGTGTATTCATTTTTTTTTTTTAATCTTCACTTTGTTTACACTTTTATGAGTTCTCTGGATCTGTCTGCAGCCAGTTTTCTGTCAAGGAATATGAATGTGGGTCTAGTTATGAATAAGAAAACAGTCAGAGCATTCAGTGCTTCAGTGAGCGTGTGAGTATAACATTGTTTTATATCACACAGAGAATTCAGTGCTGCAGAGAAAATGTAATGTATTATAACACACACACACACACACACACACACACACACACACACACACACACACACACACACACACACACACACACAGAGAGTGAAAGAGAGAGAGCATTCATTTCTGCAGAAAGAGTGCAGCATTTATTACATCACACAGAGCATTCATTGCTATAGGGAGACCATACCATTATATTATATCACACAGAACTTTCAGTGCTGAAGGGAGTGTGTAACACTTTGTTATATCACACAGATCATTTAATGCTGCAGGAATAGTGTAACATTGTATTACATCACACAGAGCATTCAGTGCTGCAGGAATAGTGTAACATTGTATTACATCACACAGAGCATTCAGTGCTGCAAAGAGACTGTAACATTGTATTACATCACATAGACCATTCAGTGCTGCAGAGAGACTGTAACATTGTATTACATCACATAGAACATTCAGTGCTGCAGCAAGAGTGTAATATTGTATTACATCACAGATAGAAGGCAGTGCCGCAGTGAAGGTATAACATTGAATTACATTACACAGAGCATTCAGTGCTGCAGGGAGAGTGTAACATTGTATTACATCACACAGAGCATTCAGTGCTGCAGGGAGAGTGCAATATTGTATTACATCACACAGAGCATTCAGTACTGCAGGGAGATTGTAACAATGTATTACATCACACAGAGCATTCAGTGCTGCAGGGAGATTGTAACATTGTTTTGCATCACAAAGAGAATTCAGTGCTACAGGGAGACTTACATTTTATTACATCACACAGAGCATTCAGTGATGCAGGAAGACTGTAAGATTTGATTACATCACACAGGGCATTCAATGCTGCAGGAAGAACACAACATCGTATTACAACATACAGAGCAATCGGTGCTGCAGGAAGAGTGTAACATATAATATTACACAGAGCTTTCAGTGCTGTAGCTGCAGAGAGAGTGTAACATTGTATTACATCACACAGCGCATTCAGTGCTGCAGAGAGACTGTAACATTGTATTACTTCACACAGAGCAGTCAGTGCTGCAGGAATAGTGTACCATTGTATTACATCACACAGAGCATTCAGTGCTGCAGGGATAGTATAACATTGTATTACATCACACAGAGCCTTCAGTGCTGCAGGAATAGTGTACCATTGTATTACATCACACAGAGCATTCAGTACTGCAGGGATAGTGTAACATTGTATTATATCACATAGAGCATTCAGAGCTGCAGGAATAGTGTACCATTGTATTACATCACACAGAACATTCAGTGCTGCAGGGAGAGTGTAACATTGTATTACATCACACAGAGCATTCAGTACTGCAGGGTTAGTGTACCATTGTATTACATCACACAGAGCATTCATTGCTGCAGGGATAGTGTACCATTGTATTACATCACACAGAGCATTCAGTGCTGCAGGAATAGTATAACATTGTATTACATCACACAGAGCATTCAGTGCTGCAGGAAGACTGTAAGATTTGATTACATCACACAGAGCATTCAATGCTGCAGGAAGAACACAACATCGTATTACAACACACAGAGCAATCGGTGCTGCAGGAAGAGTGTAACATATAATATTACACAGAGCTTTCAGTGCTGTAGCTGCAGAGAGAGTGTAACATTGTATTACATCACACAGCACATTCAGTGCTGCAGAGAGACTGTAACATTGTATTACATCACACAGAGCATTCAGTGCTGCAGGAATAGTGTAACATTGTATTACATCACACAGAGCATTCATTGCTGCAGGGATAGTGTACCATTGTATTACATCACACAGAGCATTCAGTGCTGCAGGAATAGTATAACATTGTATTACATCACACAGAGCATTCAGTGCTGCAGGAAGACTGTAACACAGAGGAAATGGTGTGATTTAATGGAATATCACTGTGCATGCTATGGGGGCAGGCATATGGGACTTTTTTAGCATTTCAGCCCTAATTGTATGTCTGTACATGCTACAGTGATGACACACCATAGTGTATACCCTGAAGTGCAGATGGTGGCATTAGACGCAAATGCCAAGAGAAAGCAGGGCTGGCAAATTCTTACATTTACCCCAAGTCTTCACACCAAAAGGCAATAAAAATAGTAGATAAGAATAGTAAATCAGAATGGATTTGTCATTCTTTTTCTGGGTTTTAATGCAACAAAGGGATCTTTTTTCAACCTAATCTACTATATAACTAGGTAATACCACACAATTTCACATCTTAAAGGAGCAGTAAACTTTTTTTTTATGAAAACACGTATTTTGTAGATCATTTCCTGCTGACTAAAACAAGGTCACTCCCATCGCTATCAGATGTTTTATTCAAAATTTATAGCACTTTAAATAATCAGGAAGTGAATTTACTGTGTTTACTTCCTGATAGTTCTAACTGACAGGAAGTGAATTTACTGTGTTTACTTCCTGATAGTTCTAACTGACAGGAAGTGAATTTACTGTGTTTACTTCCTGATAGTTCTAACTGACAGGAAGTGACAGGCAGTTTCCACCACATTCTATGGAGAACTGTATGTCTCTGACTTTCCTGACTTTCCTCTCCATTAGAATCTAACAGGAAATCTAATTAGAATTTAACCACTAGAGGGCACTGCTAATGTAAAAAAACATGGGTTTAGACTGTAATAACTCTGGAAATATAAATCTCTCTGCAGTGGGAGTACCCTTATCTTACTCAATAGGAAAATCCCTACAATATATATTTTTTCATAAAAAAAGTTTACTGCTCCTTTAAGGAAGAAGGAATGCTTCAGTGGGAGCAGTTTGGGTACCCGAAAACTGAATAACGCCTGACTCCAAGGACAGGTCATCAAATACTAATTAAAGCGGAACTACCACCTCAACTAAAGTCACCCTACAATACTTAGGCAGGTGGCGACTAGCTTAATAATCATTATTTTATCTCTCTAAAGTGTCCCAGAAGACAGGCATCACCGCGGACATCTTGAATGCGCGCCTGCGCTGTCAGTTCTCTTCACCCTTTATAGGCATTGCACGTAGGGATGGGCAAAACTTTCCGCCTCAAACTAAAATTGGCGAAACATGGCACTTTCCTCTTGGCTAAAAATTTCCTGCAAAAAGTGCCAATCTCCCGTTTTTTTCGCCCACTGAAATCAATGGGAACACAGAAGTTACAAACAACACATTAAAATAATATTTTATTTCCCAAAGGCATTGTATAAAAGGGGCATGATGAGGGTGCCTGTGTTGGTGGGGTGTGGGGAAAGAATCAGTTGAACAGGGGATGATTTTATGGGGGGTTTTACTGGGATTGGGAGGCCACATCCTAACATCAACAGAGAAGCTATCATTTGGTGGGGGAGGTAATGAATGAGGAGGATTGGTAGAAGATGTAGTTACCCTAGAAGGTGATAGCGAGTTAGTTGTTTCACTCGTCATGGAACGTCCAGTCTCTGCCTGGGTTGTTCTATTCCTCCTCCTCTTTGATCTCTGCCTCGCCTATTGTTGCCTTTCTGGTGAGTCAGGGACAGCAAAAGTGGTGCTTGATTTCTGTAATGGGTGTTTGGCTTTAACATTTTTGGAGTAAAGGTCATGGTGTCTGTGTTTCATGTGTGATATGAGGGCGCTTGTGCCAAGGTGTGTTCCCTCCTTTCCTATTTTCACTGGATTGTCACAAATTGTGCACAGTGCCATTGCTGATGACTGTACTGTGCCTGCCCCAACAGAAAAATAGTCCCACACCCATGATGACTTCAGAGGGGAAAGGTGGAAAAGAATGTCCTCTTTCTTCTTGTCTTCCACATTCCCCTTCATTGTCTGTGGCAGCAGATAATGTTGCTGCTGTTGCTGCTTCTGCCTCAGAGTCAGCACTGCAACTAGGATCAGGAGTATTGCTACTGCTGGCAAGTGGAACCTGTCCTAGTCCTGCATTGCTTGTTGACTCTATTCCCACTGTGTCCACAGTGGTCTGTAGCACTCTAGCCTGCTCCTCAGCATCCTGCTGCCCTTGCATCTCATCATCCAGAGGAATTAGAGCAGCTGCAAATTCCTCTAATCCCAAGATGTCCTTGCTAGTGGTGGTGGTGATGCCCATCCTCATTCCTGTCTCCCATTCCTTCTCAGTTTCTGCTAAAAAGGCCATTAATGTCTCTTCCACCCCAGCTTCTCCAGCATCATCCCCACCACCACCACTAGTCCCTACATGGTACTGCTGCTGCTCTATTACAGACATCTCACTGCTGCTTGGAGAAGGTGACGAGCAATGTGACAGAGGGTCCCCTAATGTCACAGTTGCCATTGCCTTTTGACCTGAAGAAGAAGGTAGACTAGCACTAGCAGAAATAGTAGCAGGCACAGGCAGCTGATTTGTGCCCCTGCTGGTGGTGGTGGTATTAATTCTCAGCCTGCTCTCCTCCCCCAACACCAGTTCTGGCCTCTCAGGTTCATGTTCCACCTGGACACTGTAGTGAAGAGAAGGGGAGGATTCCCAGGGTCAGAAGAATGGAGTGGGCTCCCTAGTTTGGATGCTGTAAAATGTTTCCCCTACCACTCCGGCTGCTTCACCATTACTACTACTACTACTAACACCAACCACATCAAGGTCACCCACAGAGTCTTCCTCCTCAGTCTCACAGTCACTAGTAATATCAGGATATTGTTGGTTACCCCCTCCTTCACTCCTAACGCTAACAATCTGCTGGACCTTAGTAGCAGTAGTACTAGCAGTGGCAGGACTGCTTGGGAATGGCAAGTGTGATTTAGGGTCTCTTGCTGTCACACTTGGCATCATTTTCTCCTTCACCCCCCCGGTGGCAGCAGGTTCAGCACTGGCAGCAGGTTCAGTACTTGCAGCACGTTGAGCAGCGGCAGCTGGTTCAGTACTAGCAACAAGTACAGTACTAGCAACAGGTACGACACTAGTGGCTGCAGTTACATAAATGGTAGCACTGGCCACAGGGGTAGCACGTCTGGCAACAGGTACAACACTAGTGGATGCAGGATCAGAGATGGTGGCACTGGCAGCAGGGGCAGCACGTCTTGCAGCAGGCACAGGCAGCCGACCTGTCCTGCTCTCACTATCCTTTTCTCCCTTCCTTCCCTTTTCTCCCTTCCTTCTTTTTCCTCCCTTCCTTCCCATTCCCTTTTCTCCCTCCCTTCTCATTAAATTCCCCAAGATCCCTTGGGGTGATTTAGGGGGACTGGACAGCATTGGTTCAGAACTGCTAGTCACTTCCTCCTCCTCAGACTCAGTGGACACATAATTGTCCTTCCAGCACCTCCACTGACTATTTTTTACCCTGTTCATAATGATAGCAGTCACTATGAGCCTCTCCTGCCTCAATTTTTGCTAAATATCACAAGAGAACAGCACAGCGCGTCTATCTCGCTCTGTAGCTGCTTCCATTGTGTCTGCCTTCAGTGAAAATGTCACGTTTTTATAGTGGAAGTACGAAAACAACATAAATCAATGGGCGGAAACTTTTTAGCCATTGAAAGCTAAAAGATGCAAAATTTTTAACAGCTAGTTTTAAAGCAGATTTTCCCACAAAAAAGCAGATAACAATGTGGTTTTCGCGAAATTTTCCACAGGAACACGGCAACAACTTTTGCCCATCCCTAATTGCACTGGCCCAGACGGCTCTGGAAGAGACTGACGGCACAGGCTGCAGTAAGCTGGCCGTCAGTCTCGGAAACGTAAGGATAACTTTATTAGGGGGCACTTTTGAGAGGTAAAATAATGATTAGTAAGCTAGTCGCCACCTGCTTAAGTATTGCAGGGTGACTTTAGTGGAGATGGTAGTTCCGCTTTAACCCTTTGAGGGCCAGAGAGGTACCAAACACATTTTTTCCCAAAAATAACTTCTTCAGTCATTCCCGGATGTCATGTCCTTAGAAGTGATAGTTGCTGCCAGCTTTTTTTTCAAATTGAAGAGGAGCAAATGCACAAGCTTATTTAACCCTTTAACCCTTTGAGTGCTGTATAGGCTCCACAGTGCTTTGGATTACCCTCTGGTACTTAAAGTTTTTATATAGTTTTATATTCTTATATTTTTACATCCCAAGTGCATTATTTTACATTTATCAACATTAAACTGCAACTGCCACATTCTTTTTCGTTCTTCTAATTTACTTAAATCATTTGTTATTTGGCTTATTTCCCCAGGAATGTCTACTGTATTGCAGATCTTGGTATCATCAAACCAAGTAGTGACAAGGTCTCTCGGGCACTAGATGAAAGAGGTACAGCTTGCATTAAAGGGGATCTCTCACGTATATATAAGTAATGCTCATTAGTTAGAGCATTTAGTGACAACATTTAAAACGTTGTTCATTTAAAAAAAAAAAAAAAAAAAGTTATCTGCGCAAAACTTAATGTTTAAAAATTGCCCAGCAGCCTACTTCCTGCTTGCAGCACTGCATCTGCTCCCGTCCCACTACCCAGCATCCTCCTATGACAGATGCTTTCTTTCTCTAAGCTGGAGCGATCTCATTGGCAGAGATTGATATCTAGCCAATGAGATTGCTCCAGCTTAGAGACAGCCTCCATCATTGGAGGAGGGAGGGGAGCAGAGGCAGTTCGGCAAGCCGGAAGTAGGCTGCTGGACGCTTTTTAAACATTAATTTTTGTGCAGATAAAGTTGTTGTTTTTTTTTTTAAATGAACAGCATTTTAAATGTTTTCCCTAAATGCTCTAACTAATGAGCATTACTTATATCTATGTGAGAGATCCACTTTAATACAAGCAAACAAACAAAAAGCAAAAATAATCAATTTCTTTAAATTTAACATGTAGGAAGCATTGGGTACCCCTTAGGTGCAATTGATTTTCCCCAGATTTTCACTAGTTCTTCTGCTTCTGACCAGTGGAAAATTGGATGTGACCTGTAATAAATGAATCTGTATTAGTCATTTTTATCCAGCTGTAGTAATTCAAAGATATGAGCATAAAGGTATGAGCACTTTGGAATTTGGTGATCTCTTTTTTATTTGAACTAACAGTTTATATTTTCAGATAATCTTTCAAGTGCTCAACTCCCTTCTTCAGGTCAAGTAATCCTGAACCATAAAGTCTGATCAGATGAATGCAGAGAGGGGAAGGCAGCGCACTGATTAATTATTAACACTCCTCCATCTCTCTGCATTCCTTTCACCAAACTGTTGGCCTTATGTATTAAAGGGGAACATTCACCTCTTAAAAAGTTTCTACTATAGGTTTAGTTATTAAAATAGTATTAGGATTTTTTTATTTTTTTTTAATTTAAGCACTTTTAAAGATATTTTATCTTCAAGCTGTGCACTTCCACATAATGCGGCACGCCGAATCTTCGGCACAGCGGTGCAGGACTTCCCAGTGCTACTTAATTCTCTTCCTACCTCCAGGGAGTACGTTCACGCTTCCCTTCAATGTGGCATGAATGGCTTCTTTCGTTACATCAAGCTCTGGTTAGTATTATATTGAGGTTGCAACCTCAGTATAATGCTAATCGGAGCTTGATGTATGATAGAAGCTATTCATACCACACAGAAAGTGTAACAGGTACCTTAGATCCAGCATCGCCGCTTCGGCTGGCTTTGGGTTTGTATTGCTCTAAATGACGCCTCGGCATCATCCCACGCGTCACTCTTGGGACTGGGTCTGGGCGTGCTTGGCGTCTGTAGTGACCGCCTGTGTCCTCTGGCTAGGCGAGTCAGTGGCTCTAGGTGAAGCAGGAATGTTGCAGGTGTTTGGAGCATCTCGATGAGATGCGCCATTTTCAGGAGCGAGGTTACGTTTTTGATGCTGGCTTCATTTTATTCAATTAGCCTGGCCAGTCACCTCCTATCTACTTCCTGGATCCTTATATTTAATGGAACTGGATTTCTATCCAGTTACCATTACGTTTTTGTCCAGTGTTATTGTGTTTGCTGATTTCTGAGTTCCTGTGTATGACCCAGGTCTGTCTGACTATCCATTCTGGTGCTGACCTGGGGCTCTGTCCATCTGTCTCCTCAGTGTTGCCTTCCAACCAGTGGACATCCTATCTGATGCAGACCTGTGGCTCTGGCTGACTATCCGCTCCATGTATGACTCTGGTCTGTCTGACTATCCATTCTGGTGCTGACCTGGGGCTCTGTCCATCTCTCTCCTCAGTGTTGCTTTTCAACTAGTGGACATCCTATCTGGTGCTAACCTGTGGCTCTGGCTCACTACCCGCTCTGTGTATGACCCTGGCCTGTTTGACTATCCACGCTGGTGCTGACCTTGGGCTCTGTCCATCTATCCTCTCAGTGTTGCCTTCCGATTAGTGGACATCCTATCTGGTGCAGACCGGTGGCTTTAGTAGCCTCCATCCGTACTGACTGCAGGTGTAAGTCAGTAGTCTCCATTGTTGTGATCCATTTCTGGAGACCATAGGGTCTAATCTGGATATTCCTCAGGGCGAGTGAGACTACCAGTTGGCTCCGGCCTAGTCTCTCGCAGTTACTGTTGACTTTTGGCGGCTCCTATTGCTGATAGAGTTCTAGCCTCTCTGTCACCCTCTGCTTGTGTGATTTCTCTTTATTGTGTCATTCTAATGAAGGTGAATTTTACTATACTGTCTGACTCCTGTCTTGCTTTCGCATCCATGACAGAAGGGAAGCAAGATCGCGCTCCCTGGGGCAGCTGGGAAGGGGGTGGGAGGAGAATTAGGATGTGAAGAAGAGCTGTGCCGAAGATTCAGCGTGTTGCATTATACTGACCGGCACAGCTTGAAGATGAAATATCTTTTAAAAGTATGTAAATGAAAAAAACACGTTTCCTAATAACACTTTAATAACTAAACCTATGGTAAAAAAATTTTAAGAGGTGAATGTTCCCCTTTAAGGCAAAATGGAGCAACACTGTGCAAACCAACTACTGTACGGCACCAATAAAAATTCCCAGAATTCCCTTTGATTTAAACTGGGATTTTACCCATTTGAATGCCAAAATCTCCAACTCAGTGAGTTGGAGACCTCTTTAGCATTCAAGGGGTTTATAGCTTCCTGTAAATAGGAACTGTTATTTTTCCCACTAAGATGCATTTGGTTTTCCCCAGAATGGCACCACTTCTTCTGTATGGCATTGTACAACAAGTGGCGACCAATAAGAGAGACACCTACCTGTTGAATGCACATTTAACATTTACATCACATGTAACACTGAGCAGTAGGCGGCCAATCAGAAAGCCTCTTACACATTACAATACTGCAGGTGGCCAATCACTGAGCCATTACTTTTCACAATGGGTGGTGGGGAATTCTGAATCTCCGGCCGCATCTGAGTACTGTGGCCGGCCCTTTACACACTAGAGTAATGGCCTCAGAACCAGCCAAATGGTCAGGTGACCAGATGACATAGCAACCCACCTTGAGGTTCACTCTAGCAGAGACATTTGTCTCCATGTGAGTAATTTGAATGCCTTCTGTGCACTGACAACATTTCAGTCAGTGCACAGTAAGCAATAAAACTACTCGGACACAGAAAAATGCCTCTGGGTGATTAAACCTCCATTCAAGTTATCAGGGCAATCATGTCTGACCAGCTTTATGTAATGGAAAGGATGGCATCTTACTAGCTGAGTAACTCTGTAGTTATTGTTTATTAAGAAGTGTGGGTGGAAGTGGAATCTTAATAGCTAAGTAATTCGGAAACTATTAAGCATTACTCCTACTCTTTAACACTGTACAGAAAAAAATGTATACCATTATTATCTCTTAACTCTTTGAGTGCCAGAGGGGTATGCAACACATTGCTTTGCAATGCATTGTGTACCCCTCTGGCACTCAAAGGGTTACATTTGCATCCATAGTCATTAATGGTTCACCATCTCAGGGAATGTCATTCATACCTACAAAGTAATTTATACTGAAAAAAGACACCATCAAATCAAATTCAACCTTTTCCATAGTTAGTGTAACCCTGTATGTCCCTACGGCTCAAATTGCATCTAATCTCCTCTTAAATATATCCATTGAATCTGCCATTATTTAAACCCTAGGACAGTAGTGATGATCGAGCACCCCAATGCTCGGGTGTTCGGGTGCTCTGGCCGAGCACCCCCGGAGGCTCGAGTGCTCGGCCGAGCACCCGAGCCCCATTGAAGTCAATGGGAGGACTCGAGCATTACACCAGGCACCCCCTGCTCTGATGAGGGGAGGGTGCCTGGTCCATAGGAAAAGGGCAGAAAATGATGGAAACACCACAGAAATGGTTCAGGGACAGCATAGGGAGGATGTCTGGATGCATCTTGGACTCCAACGTCGCTGCTGGGAACGATGTTTCGCCCGTAGTACGCCATTTTTACAGACTGACCGTAAAACACACAAAAAGGAAGATAAAAACTAATCTGCGGCTAGGCACACGAAACAGAATGTGACGCTAATCTGCGGCTAGGCACAGTGAACGGAATATGTGACGTTTATTTTTTACACTTTGCACACTAAACAGAATGTGCTGCTAATCTGCAACTTTGCACACTAAACAGAATGTGCTGCTAATCTGCGGCTAGGCACAGTGAACGGAATATGTGACGTTTATTTTTTACACTTTGCACACTAAACAGAATGTGCTGCTAATCTGCAACTTTGCACACTAAACAGAATGTGCTGCTAATCTGCAACTTTGCACACTAAACAGAATGTGCTGCTAATCTGCAACTTTGCACACTAAAAAGAATGTGCTGCTAATCTGCAACTTTGCACACTAACCAGTATGTGCTGCTAATCTGCAACTTTGCACACTAAACAGAATGTGCTGCTAATCTGCGGCTAGGCACAGTGAACGGAATATGTGACGTTTTTTTTTTTAAATCTGTGCCCCCCCAAAATAAAGGGTCTTTATGTTGTTCAAACACACTTTTCTTCTCCCTACACTGACTTTCCCTTCCTATCCTCATCTCTCCCTGGCTAAGACTGAGCCGAACTCGCTGGTCAGGTGCTATACAGCACCCGATCACGGGTTCTGGCCAGCCAATCAGTGTAATGCCAGCAGCCAACATGGCTGCTGGCATTACACTGATGTCAGAGCCTCCCCGCACGTTTATTGGCTGCGCAGCAGCCGCGAAACGTGCGGGGAGGAGACCCGAACATGGCGGGCGAGCACATGCGGTACTCGTACGAGTACCGCCATGTGCCGAGCAGACCGATGCTCCAGCCGAACCGAGCTTCGGCCGAGCATGCTCGCTCATCACTATAGGACAGGAATTCCGGTTTAACAGACCTTACTGTAATGGAGCCTTTGCTGTACTAAAGCTGAATCTTCCTTTTCCTCTGATCTGAAGGGGTGTCCGCTAGTTATTTGGTCAGGTGTTGGAATGAAAAGTTCATTTGAGAAATCCTTGTACTGATTTCACATATACAATGTAACATAATCCCATCTTAGTCATCTTTCTCTAGAATAAATCAACCAAGTTTGAATAGATGCTCTTCATACTTCAAGTCCTCCATTCCCATAATTAACCCTTTGAGTGCCAGAGGGGTACTCAACGCATTGCTTTGCGTACCGCACTGGCACTCAAAAGGTTACATGTGTAACCTCTCTCCATTGTTACAATATATATATTTTTTAAGAACAGGTTCCCAAAACCGCACTGCATATTCCAGGTGAGGTCTAACAAAGACGTGCACCGTGGCAAAATGATGCTGTCCACTCTTTTTACAATACCCCTTTTTATGCAGGATAGTATTTTATTGGCTTTTGATACTGCTGTTTGACACTGATGATTTTTTGCCAAGTTTGCAGTTTATAAGCGCTCCAATATCTCCTAGAATGTTCCCATTAAAGTGTTAGTAATGTCCGAGCACAAATATGTTGCATAGTGTAGTGCTTAAAAAGTTGACTTGAATGCAAAAAAAACCGTATCTCTCAAACGGCTATGGTTTGAGAGATATCTGCATTCTAAGTTTGATGTTTTCTGCTGTCAGCTGTAAAGCTGTTAGCAGATCATCTGTGTTGGCTGACACGGAGGTTCAGCAGCACAGCCACAATTGCGTTATTTAAAACGAACGACTGCACTGGAATGGTCTAAAAAGTGTGCTTGCACACCTGGCATACTTTTTAGACCATTCTAGTATCATTCATTTTAAATAACATAATTTCGGCTCTGATGCAGAGCCTCCGTGTCGGCCGACACAGATCTCCTGCTGACAGCTTTCCAGCTGACAGCAGGAAACATCAGACGTTGAATGCAGATATCTCTCAAACCATAGCGGTTTGAGAGAGAAAATTTTTTGCATTCAAGTCAACTTTTTAAGCTTTACACTAACTAACTAACTAACACTTTAAGATCATAAAGTGTAACTATCATCACACTCATTTTGAGCCCCAAATCCAAATTACAATAGCGATATGCATATGTATGCAGATGTACTTTTATTTTCAAGGATAATTGCAGGATTAGTGAAATATAGAACTTTTTAGGCAGACAGGCAGTGACAAGGATCTTGCCGTAGGCGCTCTCTGTGCCTGCGCTGTCAGTCGCCAGAATTATTACCGCGTTAATGAGAATTATACACTGCTCCCTGACTGACTGGCAGGAAACAGCACAGACACCATTCCATAGTGGCATCTGCATGCCTGTGATGTCAGTCCCAGCCCGGCTCTAGGAGGCGGTGCTAGGAGCCGCACGGTACCGGAAGGGACTGACAGCACAGGCGCGCAGATGTCAGTATGGAAAGATGTCTGTACTGTTTCTCGCCTGTCAGTCCGGGAGCAGCGTATAATTCTCATAAATGCAGTAATAATTCTGGCGAGTAGCGCTATTGAGCAGCTAGTCGCCAGATGGGTAATTATTTGAGGCCATGATTACAAGGGGTGGTAGTTCCACTTTAAGTAACAGGCTCATATTTACTTCTCAGACGCATAACTTTACATTTTCCTATATTAAATCTCATATCCCATTTGTTTGTCATATATATAAATCATTTTATAAAGAACAAAAATCCTGCTCTGAGTTTATTACCCTGCATAATTTAGTGTCATCTGCATTTATTGAAATATTGCTTTATATGTGTATTTCTAAACATGTTAGAAAAAGCAAAGGACCAAGTACTGAACCCCGAGGAACTCCTGTCTCAATTATAATGTCATCTCCCACCCCTGTGCCCATGGAACAATTGTCTATCTCCTCTTTTAATAAGCTTCTACCCCTTAGGCAAGGATCAATCAAACTGAAGAATCCCCCTTCAGTTCTTTTGACAGAATTTAGCTAATATACTTAATATACCTTAAATAATGCATTGCTTGATTTGTATTTGTGTTTGATTTCTGTGTAAGCAACTCCATAGTTGACAACATTTAAAAAAAAATAGAGAGATATAATCCAGAGGCACTTTGCTCGGGACCAGTAACATCACGGCTTATCAAATGGAGGCAAATGTACCATGAAGAAATGGAGTAATTTTAGGTCGAGCCACCTACACCAGAGGGGAGAGAGATAACAATTCACACTGATTTAAATGTGGCATTTAAAGGGATAGTAATACTTAACCCTTTGAGTGCAGGAGGGGTACAGAACTAGGGTTGCCACCTTTTTTTTAAAAAAAATACCGGCCATGCCATTCCCTCCATAGACTTAACATTGGAAAGAAGCCAATTTTTTACCAGCCTGCCGGTAAAATACCGGCTGGGTGGCAACCCTATACAGAACGCATTGCTCTGCAATGCATTCGTACCCCCTCTGGCACTCAAAGGGTTAATATGTAAAAAAATATATATGTTGTAGGGTTTACCCCTCTGAGTAAACCATGGCTACTCTCACTGCTGAAGGTGTTTTTATTCAAAAGTTATTACAGCTAAAACTTGAATTTATCTTCGGTTCAGTTAGTCAGTGGCCTGAAATTAAACAGTGGCGCTGTTGATACACCATCCTATGGAAATTTATGGTCATCTGACCAGAGCTGCCCACGGGATGGTGTAGCAACAGTGCCAATGTACAATTTCAGACCCCTGAGATATGGCACCTACAAAAATTCAAGTTTGAGTTGTAATAACTTTTGAATAAAACACCTCTCCGCATTAAGGGTACCCTTGTTTTACTTAAGAGAATAACCCTACAATATATATATATATTTTTCCAAAGTGATTATTACTTTTGCTTTAACGTCATGAATACTGGTGAGGTCTGTAACCCGCAATTTAAAGGGATAGTAATGGTTGAATATTGTAGATATTAAAAATATTAATGCAATGAGGTATGTCCCTTCTCTCAGACATGTATAGTTTGAGAGATATAAAGTTATAAAGATGCCCCCTCCCAACCCTTTCACATACGGCAGCGCCCTAGCTGACAGAAGCTGATCCTGGTCCCGGGACCATCCAGTGGCTCTTCGGCAGAGCCAAAATAGTGGTATCTGGAAAGGAATATTTCATTGGAACTGTCTCCACAGCAATAAAATTCACATTAATGTTTGTTTAAACTTCAGTATATATGTTTATATAGTAGTCTGTGTAAATAAAATACTTTGGTGTTACATAGTAACATAGTAATTTAGGTTGAAAAAAGACTTGCGTCCATCTAGTTTAACCTTTTCCTATTCCTGTTTACCATCGTTGATCCAAAAGAAGGCAAAAAAAACCCCTCAATTAGCAATTTAAAATTCTGCCTTGAATGGGGAGGAAAAAAAATCCTTCTTGTTGCTCTAAATCATTTATTCAGTTACACAAAGAGGTGTCAGAAGGTCATGAAATGACCAAAAAAAAAGTAATGCTCCGTCCACAGCCACGCCCCCAACAACACACCCTAAAACAAAAGCGTCCCTCTCTGGCCATTTGAAATGTTGGGAGGTATGCACTATACATGTTTGAGAGACGTGATCTATATCATTGCAGTCATATTTTTAATATCTACAATATTCAGCTTTGTTAAAAACAAACATTACTATCCCTTTAACCCACTGAATGATAGAGATGTCTCCAATGTGTGGCAAATACTCTCTGGCATTCAAAGGGGGGTGTAAAAGTCCCATTTAAATAGATAGGAATTTAGGGAATTTTTAGTTGTCCCACATGGCTCTCTTGGAGTTCCAAAAAATGATTATGTTGCCTTTGAACACAATGTGCTAGTTCATAAAGTGACAGTCATCCTCCATTTTGACTTATTCTCCATAATTTTTCATATAACGTAAAGTCAAATTGCCTGAACTTTTATTTTATTTTTTTTTTTTTTCTCACTTTCTCCTTTTAACCCCCTTCGATGCTAAAGATGCACTGCACTGGAGATCTCACCGACTATCAAGGGGTTAAAATCCCATTTAAATCAAGGTGTTAACCCTGTGATTGCCAGAAGGGTACGCAACACATTGCACTCAAATGATTAACAGGTCATCCTGAGGACAGCATATTACCCATTGGCCAATCAGATTGCAGGAGAAGGAACCAGTGAGATTCCAGTGCATATACAATGAAACTGTTGTGTCCTTATGAATGAAGCTCGGCTTGATCGCGTTATTAAGTTGGAAATGTAAAACATTTTCTTGCAAATGTAGAGGCATTTAGCAACACATGTGTAGTGTTGCCGAAAAATGAGAGCATTCAGTCATGTAACACCTTCGTTTCCCTTAATAATGTTTACTTATATAGTATGTCTGACAGTTTTTTTGAATGGTCTTAGCCTGCGGGTCTAGCTCTGAACAATGTCAAATGCTCCACTATATAATCCTCTAAGTAACATATGGCTTGTGGTTCATATCTAGCTGGAGAAAAGAATGCGGCTCAGTTTCCAGAGTTGAAGTGCCAATTTTTTAGCTCGCACAAATATTATTTTACATATTTTTCTCCCTGTGAAACAAAAAGCTACTGATGAAATGTAAAATTGAAAATGTGCATTCATGTAAACATTTTTGACTTAGATTTTATGGTCCAGTGAGCAGGGGCCTCTTGCCCTTCTGTTTTAATGTTTTGGTAATCTTGATTGTTACTACTCTTGTGAACGATGATGATGATGATTTCATACAGGGGAATGTATTAATAGAATTCAATGCAAAATTAAGTGCGGATCAATTAGGGTGACCACGTGTCTCGGAATGCCCGGGACTGTCCCTTATTGGGGGTCTGTGTCCTGAGTCCCGGGCCACCCCCCACCGGGACAACAAAGAGTCCCAGAATTGAGTAACACACTCCAGTCCAGCCAGCCAATGAAATGTGTTTGCTGTATGGTCCTCATTGGCTGGCTGAGCCAGCCAATGAAGACCATATAGCAAATACATTTCATTGGCTGGCTGGTCCAGTATGTGCAAGACAGCTGGGGTGGAATAGGTATGCTGGCACTGCAAGTGAGACCCGCGGCTGAGGCTCCCGCCAGCGCTGACCATCTTTCTGACGCTTACACAGATTGAGAATTCCCACTGGGCTTCAGCTGCGGGACTAGGGTGACCACATGTCAGAATGGCAGAATAGAAATGTGGTCACCCTAAGATCACTGTGTTTGGGTGCTGCATCTACATAAAATCTTTCAGTGGATGCCACAATGGCTGCTTTGCACTGCGTGAATCAAATGGCAAGTACTACAGTAGTATATGAGCATTTTGGAGTTTACCATTCCTCTGTGGCCTAGCATATGCTATGGATGAAGTGGGCACAGTGGAAATCAAAGCAAAAGGGGAGATATGATTACCATTTACAAATATATTAAAGGTCAATTAATTATTTATGCAAAGAGCTGATCTAAGAACGAAAGGTCATCCATTAAGAGACAAGGCTCTTTCGACTTAAACAAAGGCATGGATTTTTACAGTAAGGGCAGTAAATCTACAGAATCCTTTGCCTCGGGATGTTGTGCTTGCAGTTGCTGTAACTGCTTTCAAAAAAGCAATGGATACCTATCTAGCGCAGAACAATATTGAGAATTATGACAGTTGGCTTCAAAGCAGATAGAATGTTGATCCAGGGAGATATCTGACTGCAATTTGGAGTCAGGAAGGACTTTTGTATCCACTTGGGGCTAATTTGGAAATGACTTCAATGGGGTGTTTTTTTGTTTTGTTTTGTTTTTTTGCCTTTCTCTGGATCAACAGGGGTGTTTTGGCAATGACTGGACTTGATGGACATGTCTTTTTTTCAGCCTCATCAACTATATTATAATTTGTATTCATTGAATGGGGAAACCAGCACAAGACAACATGCAAGTTGCCAACTGACATAACATAAGAGCATACAGTTTACAACATCCATAGACAAAGTTGACAGAATCATATAGTATATAGGAAATGAGTATGACAGATCAAATCATCTCCCCATTTTTTAATTTAGTAACAAAAAAACAAACAAAAAAAGGACTAACTAGCCAGGGCTAGAAGCTGAGAAGAAACTAAAACTCCTTACTAAAACCCCTGTGTGCTCTGCTGCAGCAACCGGACATCCCCCCAGGACCCTCCCAAAGAGGAGGACAACTCCATATCCCGAAAGAGGGTCTTAATGGCACAAGAACATGGGCAGGGGTCCCCGCACTCAGAGGTTACCAACCATGAACATCAATCTCCCAGTATGGAACTCATCCAGGAACCAGAGGTCACAGTGAATCCAGCCACATACCCCACACCCGAAAGAACTTGTCAGGGGTCCCCCTGTGCATGTAGGTCAGTTTATGAAAGGGAGCATTACGGTCTACCAACCCAGACCAGGCCACAGTTCGAGGAGGGCCATCCTCCATCCAGGCCATGGCCACCACCGTTCACACCATAACCAACAGTTCTTTCAGTAGCCGTAGTCGAGGACCCCATACTAATCACTCAGATGTAATAGACAAAACGCAGAGTTTGGGGTCTAAAGGAATAGGGAGCTCCAAGGCCCTAGCTATCGTCTCCATCACCCCTTTCCAAAATGTTTGGACCCCCAGGTAGCTCCGCATCAAGTGCCAGAATGAACCTACAGTATCACTGCATCGTCTGCAGAGGTTGTTAACAAGCATACCCATTGTGAAAAGTCTAATATGTGTATAGTAAGCTCTATGCAAAATCTTCAGTTGTATCAACTGGTGTCTGGTACTGGTGAAGATCTGTCCAGGATTCCTCTTAGCCCCCTCCCGCACCTCATCAACTATATTACTACTATGTTACTGAAATACTTTATTTGCCTTCCCTGGTATAGGGGAAGAATTAAAGTAGAACCGTCATTTGCTAATACATAGGTGATTTTGAAAAAGCTTTCAAAACTACTCATATTTATAGTGGTCGTTTTTTTTTATTTAAAACAATCATTTATGATATATTTGGCTTTATTTATTTGTCATTTAGCATAAATCTGGCAGCCACTGGCACGCTGCTCCCCAACCCAACTGCCACTTCCTACCAGGAGATTCTAGCTCAGTTGTATAAACTGACAAATATATAAAGTGAAATAACATAAACGGTTGCTTTAAATAAATGTCTAAAAATATAGGTGCTTTTGGAAGCTCTATCAAAATCACATACATACAGTATTTATTACAATGTGACGATTACACTTTAAAAGGCTTTTTCATATAGAATTTGGATTGTGATGGAACTGTATGCTGAAATGAACATAGGCATAAGTACTAGTGTTGAGCGAGCACCCCGATGCTCGGGTGCTCGGGTGCTCTGACCGAGCACCCCCTGAGGCTCGAGTGCTCGGCCGAGCACCCGAGCCCCATTGAAATGCATGGGGCGACACGAGCATTACACCAGGCACCCCCTGCTCTGATGAGGGGAGGGTGCCTGGTCAATGCCCCCCTTCATCTCCGCTATGCCCCCTTCATCTCCGAATGCCCCCTTCATCTCCGCAATGTCCCCCTTCATCTCGGCTATGCCCCCTTCATCTCCGCTATGCCCCTCTTCCACAATGTCCCCCTTCATCTCCGCTATGCCCCTCTTCCACAATGTCCCCCTTCATCTCCTCTATGCCATAGAGGAGATGAAGGGGGACATTGTGGAAGAGGGGCATAGCGGAGATGAAGGGGGACATTGTGGAAGAGGGGCATAGAGGAGATGAAGGGGGACATTGTGGAAGAGGGGCATAGCGGAGATGAAGGGGGACATTGTGGAAGAGGGGCATAGACTCTATGCCCCTCTTCCACAATGTCCCCCTTCATCTCCGCTATGCCCCTCTTCCACAATGTCCCCCTTCATCTCCGCAATGCCCCCTTCATCTCCGCAATGCCCCCGTACCTCCAGTCCCTGGTGGTCCAGCGGAGCGTCTTCTGATCTGTGCCTCTTCCGGCACAGATCCCCGCCACCCGAACATGGCGGGCGAGCACATGGCGGTACTCGACGAGTACCGCCATGTGCCGAGCAGAGCGATGCTTGAGCCGATCCGAGCATCGGCCGAGCACGCTCGCTCAACACTAGTAAGTACTGATACAGGAGTTTGATTAGTGAAAGTATATATAATGAGATCCCATTTCAGACATCCCCCTTTGTAATACTGCAGTGAATGTATGATGGGGGATCATATGCTGGAATCAAATCTAATGTCAATTTACTAAGCTACATACACCAATATTCCTCCCTTTAAAGGGATAGTAATGTTTCATAATTAAAGCAGCTCTAATTAATCATCATAGTATTTGGGCCATGAAAAGTGTTATTTCAATTCTGTCAGAGTTGTAGTTCAAGAGTAATTCAATGATAAAGTATCCCCCTCCCGCCCCTTTTACTGATGTAACACTGTTCAGCCAGATCAGAAGGGAGGTGCCCAGGTAGACTGCAGAGAGGGGCAATCTTCAATTAAGAAAAGGGAAAAATCTGAAAAACTTGTCAAGGGGGGCAGGGCTTTCATTGTTCTCATAGGAAGAAGATTGTCCCCTGCTGTTATCTGTCTGGTCTATGGACTGTATTCCACATCTGAGAAGATATGGCTTACACTAGGTAAAAGGGGCGGGAGGGGAAACTTTGCTTGTGAATATCTCTTAAACCATAAAGGTTTGAGAGATAAGACTTATATCGTTCTTCATGTTTTTTTTAATGCCTACAAAAGAAAATAAAGATAAAATGAAGTATTACTATCCCCTTAAAGTAGAACTAATACTTTATAATGACTTGGGTTATTTTGAAAGGGCTTTAAAATTTATCTATATATGTGTGTGTTAACCTTTGTCACGGAGGCTCGTTTACCTTGCTGGTGCTTCTCCCGGTCCTCTTCCAGAGGGTCTCTCTTTCGGGAGCCGGTGCGGTTTGTCTTTGGTCGAGCATGCACAGGACCGCCGCTGCTTATTGACCTGTGTCTGCGCTCGTGCCCAGTGAGCTTTCCAGTTTGACAGGATCTGCCTACCAGATTCGTCTCCCAGTCGAACCCCTTCTGGCTTGCTCCTTATTGGCCTATT
This sequence comes from Rhinophrynus dorsalis, assembly GCA_037306005.1. Taxonomy (NCBI): domain Eukaryota; kingdom Metazoa; phylum Chordata; class Amphibia; order Anura; family Rhinophrynidae; genus Rhinophrynus; species Rhinophrynus dorsalis. Next base: position 384,574,146 of record CM074724.1, read on the forward strand.
GCAGTATTTAAATGGTCAACCACAGTCTACGGGTGCCCCTTCCACGAGTTTATGTGCAGTTTGCTAAAGTGATTCTGCTACTTCATATCTGAAATCCTGGCTTTGACCTTTGGTAGTCCTCCTGACCACGGCATATCTCAACTCCTGGCTTTGACCTTTGGCTAA